>LYUA01000318.1:398194-415525 GCA_002093875.1 Calopteryx splendens
CATACATATACATACATATACATACATATACATACATATACATACATATACATATATATACATATATACATATACATACATATATATATATATATATACAGCGAGTTCTATACAGCGATTTGCCGTCTCTCGCATTCTCTTACACAAGCCTCCGTCTTTCCAGTCTTCTTTTCCTCCTCCCCGACGGTTGCCAATGCTTATTCTTATTTGCCGATGAAATATTATTTATGTAAATATTAGGCCAACAAAAATATAAGGCTCCTAGTGAATATGCGCATAAAGAACGGTCGTGCGATATGAATGCTTTTATCTATTATAAAATAATATTTCGAACGACTCTAAGAACGAAATATTGATTGATCAACATGAGATATACCTACAGATTAATCCACAACGTATTTTCTCATTTCATAAAAATACGTTCAAGGAAACTAAATGATTGCAGCTGGTTTTGCTACCTGCTCTCAACAGGAAGTATTCCAAATGAGATATCCAGAGTAAAAAAGAAAAATATTTCTTCTACCAATGCTTCATATTCTCTACCTTCCAGTTTTTTATTTACTATCACGTTTGTATCTTAACTTACTATTAAGATAAATTTTTCCTTTAGAAACCAAATTAAAATGTCAGAATACAATACAATCCTAAAATATAACCTAATAAAGCGAAAACACTTCCGCCCAAAAAAATGCCAATTTAAAACCTTTCATCCTACATATGTGGAATGCTCGTTTTCAGACTAGTTGAAGGCAATTCGCAATTTCCACCCTGCTACAGGTGCGCCAATAAATAAAGGAAATAAATGGAAAAGTCGTCGAAAGGAACGCCTAGAGATAAAGTGGAACATTCACGACTTCCTATGTAAGGAGGAGGAAAGGAGTGGACGCAAGTCTGCAGCTCCTACTTCATCTCCCCCAAAGGCTCTATCCCTCACCGATTTCTCTTTCAACGCCACCCCCTTATTCATCCCTCGGTATGATCTCACTTCATCTCTTTCACTCTTTAACTCAGCCTGTCACCCCTTCTTTCCATTCATTCCCATCCTATTTATCTTTCTTTTAAGTCCTCTCCCTCACTTCCCTCTGCTCTTTTTCCCATCCATTCACCCTGCTCTATTTTCTTTGGCCGCCAACATCCCTCCCTCTTTCCCCGGCTATTTCTTCTTCTATTTTCCCGAGCCAATCCTTCCTCTTCTTCCCTCTTCCGTCCTATCCTCTCTTCCCTTTAACTCCCTCACTCTCTTCTCCTTAACTCTGTATCGTTCCTCCCAATGACGTGTGTATTCCAGTCTCTCTCTCCCAAAATTTGTTTTCCTTCCTCTGTCTATGCCCGAAAAGTTTCACTGTTTGGACGTCATGTGTGGCGGCAGCGTACGGAAAAGAGCAATAGCAATGCCCGAGGGCTAGTGAAATGGAAGGGCGTACGCCGAAACGAGGAAGAGATATTGCCCCTAAAAAAACACATTAAACGAGCATACCTATAAATTTGGAGTTTAATCCGGAATACTTCCGTCGGCAAAATAAACTACGGGCTTGGGGTCTTGCATGCGATGAGACCGATGGAGTCGAGTTGGTTTATGCTTGGACTCGAATGAGTACTCGTATTACAGTCTTCGTTTTTTTTTCAATTCAAAAAAGGACTCTCGAGAATTGGCCCATACACACCCGAAGTGAAAAAAATTGGGAGTTTTGGGGATGAAATCAAACTAAGAAATATTTTATGCGGGAAAAGTGAAGTTCTATCATAAACGCAGTCGAGCATAAAATATATACATAGGATATATGATTGAGTCAAAGTGAAGGTTGTGGTTCTAGGAAGGTGGCTGACAGGATTTCCTGTCGGTTTAGGATTACACACCTACCTAGAACTAATAGCCAACAAGCCCAATCCATCGTAAAATAAACACGTGGTGGTGATTATCCTGCGTGTGACGCAGGGAAAGGAGAAAATGCATACTTATAGGTAGTGGGCAGAATAGCGCAGGGGGAAATGTTACTTTGAGAAAGCATTAATATCTGGAAATATAATAAGCCCCGAATGTGAAAAATTCAGCAGTTAAATATTTTTCTACGGGAGTGAACCGCAGCCACTAGCACAGCGGAAAAGATAGTACTGGAATCAACGGAAATATAGCCTAACAATAAGAATGAAGATTAAATGGACCATGTTTATCGCGATTGAAGACGTCCAGCAGGATTCCCTCCCAGGGAAGCATAAATGAAGAAAGTAACCTGCGGAAAACAATGACAAGGGGGAAGAAGCTCCAAGTAAATTTATGATATAGTGTCTTAGATCATATCGTGTCGCGGAAGAGTTCTATAATAATAAAAAAGCATGCAGTTTCTGTAAATAACTAGCAATGAGTTATCAATGGAAATTTGGGAGCTTTTTTGTCTCTTGAAAACTTTATACGGCAAACCAAACTGCTGAAAATAAAATTAGAAAAAAAGATTTCAGGGAAAGATTAAGAACGGAGAGGCTGAAGCAAAACAATATAGTCGGAAAATACAGAAAATAAAACTTGGGATAGTTTTGGATAAGGAGTACTACACGCTGCTTCCAATTTCATAAGGAACAGCGAATATCACAGTCTGAGCTCCATACTTAGTGTACGCTTTCCAGAATAGACTGGAAACAGTCTTTTCCGGAATGAAAACTTAGTAATATGAGCAGTAATAACTTAAAATAAGATCAATCTTCTTCGCAATCATTCATCCGATTATTACACATGACGTCACATTCCTTCTTAAACACCGTTTTGTTTTACTTCAACCTAAATTTCTTCCTCTAAATGTGACACGGTGATAAACTAAATGCAAACAGCATATGCCACCTCTATCTGCATGTACTACTAGCTTAATGCTTTAAAAAATTCTATTACATAAAGAATCGATTTTTTAATAGTGACAGAATCTAAGATGAATTAGTCCATCAATTAATTTTTTGGTTCACGTGAGATTACAAAGTTGCATTTTCACCACCGCTATCCACGTTTTTATTCGAGCAGCAAATATATTTGTAAGGACAGATGAACAACAACCGAGACGTACATAAGAATGAACTGTAACGCAAGGTCTACTATTCTCCCTTACTGTTATAAAAAGATTTAATTGCGCATGAGAAAATTTTTATCACCAATGAGGGTTAGAAAAATTTCAATTACTCCTTTAAAAAACTCCAAGATGAACCTCTAGACAAATCTTTGAGGGAGGGGGCCGCTAAGCCATTAATCATCTCCGACAGCCGCTTCTGAGTAAGGAATGACACCAAGTTATGTTCTTCGACCTATAGAGCCTGAAGAGGAAAGTGGTCAGTTGAGAGGGATAAAAGGTCTTGTTCAAGTGGCCTTCCTCGAAAGTCACGAGCGAGAGGCAGGCACCTTATGACTCACGTACCTAATATTGCCCGAAGTGGAGAGCGAAACTAAAAGGATGGCACAAAATGATGGATTGTGGGATGTCGAGTAGCGAAAATATTGCCCGACATTTGATCATACCTACATGAAATTCGCCGACGGTGTTCTGCATGGAACAGAGAGTTCGTGTGATGTAACGAAAGGAAAATGAGTAGCATGAATTGGAAGGAGCGAAACTAGGCCGATAAAATGCCCACTCGCACGAGGAGCTTCGTTTGAGTACGCTTACATTTTCGTACTGAACGAAAAGCGACACTTTTGGCATGCAAATTTCTGAAAAGGCTGATGTGATTACAATGAATCCTGGAACTCCAGGGAGTCGTTTTACGAAACGCACGTAATACGCGTAAATGACATACTGACTACTGGAAAATACATGTCCCACATGCACAGAACATACACACGTGGGACTATATGGGTCCTATCAAAATGTACAAAACATGTACAAAAAATCTACAAAATTTAATTAACTTCATCTATTCAGCTAAAGTTAACTTGAGTATAAAAACCCTTTAAGACAAGACCAGTTCAAGGTATAACAGATGGGGGAGATCAAAATCGTGATGAATACTATCAGGTTAAGTTCAAGTGGCCTAAATAGCAAGATATACTACGATTTGTACCATTTTGCCGACCGGAATAGCTACGTGGGGTTGGCCCCCACCCGATTGCACAAAATTCGCGGGTTCGAATCCCGCCTTGCATATAGGTGTCATGTAAACTCTAGTGGATCGGCCCTTAGGAAACCCGATGACAAACCAAGAATGGCTTATCAGAATCCCAGCGGTAGATGGACCACCATATACGTCCGCCCATTCCAAAAAAGGCACAAAAAATATGAATCAGGCATGACATTTTAAAGGACTTGACCTGAATGTCTGCAACAAAATGTCTATTTAACTAGAAGAACAACTCCTATAATATGACAAATAATATACACATCTTGCTTCCTTTCCACACCTTATGATTTCATAGCATGTCAGAATTCCTACAAAGTGGATCAACAAAGGAAAAAAAATAACGGCGAGATAATACCAATGAAAAACGGGACCACAGGATGGTACTTCATGAATGTGCTGCCTAGGTGATCCTGCTATCGCCACTTGTCACAAAGACCACATGAAGCCAAGATAAAATATTGCAGGGAAGAAGTTGATAAAATATAATTTCAATTAAAGGTGGCCTACCTAAAGAAAACATCTCCATCATGCCTTACAAATGTGTGCCTACGGTAAATAGGGTAGCAGAGAATAATGCCATTTTAAAACCTGTTTTCTCAAACAACTGCTAACGCACCAGCCTCCCAGTCTTTTAGGATTGTTTACTTCCCAATCACAACTCTCTATCAAAATCGATCTTCATACTCTTTACAAGGAATCTGAATTTGTTTGTGCATTCACATTCTTCTTTTTTTTATCACCCCTCCTCTTTACATCAGCTGGCTTTTGGCTCAGTCGACCTTTCCTCAGGAGATTGGGATTTTGTTTGTGTGAACGAATGAAAGAACCCGAACAGAGAAAACAGTGAGCTATTCAGGGTAAACAATAAATTATCTCACGTCAAACAGCAGAATAATGGATGCATTCGAAGGTAACCCTACAAAACTTCCAAAGATTAATTAAACAGCCACTTCAAATATCCTTCTATTACATAAATTACACAATTTTCAGCGAAGGTTTCATTCCAATAGTGTAGCCAAGACATTGTAAGTTTTAGAAATTATAAAAAATCTTTTTGAAGCACTGCTTTCTTAGTCTAGTAAATAATCATTGCCCAATATCGAAAAGGTTCACAGTTTTAGGATTATATTTCCAAATTAATGTAGTACAATATTTTTAATTCTTCCTTGTTCTTAATATCGGCTGGAGATGTTATTTTTAAATATTCAAAAATTAACCAACTTGTTTTAAAATCACCACCCTGAGTCAGCCATCGATTACAAATTGAAATTAAAATATCGGAATTGCGAGTGCCTGCAAAAATGATGTCCTTGAAACTGATGAATCCGAGGAACCTCCTGCGACAAACAACAGAATAATCCCACTTGAATATTTTTCGCATTCGGATTTTCTATGTAGCAGAAACCGGCAGTTAGGTTTGTAGAAGTTTGGTTGTTCGAAGAACGTTAGGTAGGCTATGAGATAGAATTAAGGAGTAGGCCAAGACTTTTATATTAAGTTTAGGTGTGGGGAAAAATTGCCGAAAATAACCTTTTGCTACAAAACTTTCGGTGAAAAAATAATTGGGTCTAAGTTTTAAAATTGGATTACCTCTAAGTTTTTTATCTGATAACTGAGACGGACCCGAATGAAAAAATAGGAACGTTAAACACAAAGTGAATTAAGTAGTCATGGATCACTCGAGAGATGATTAGGAGGATGGAAAAGTGAAGAAAATGGAATAACGTAAACATAGATAGCAGATATGGAATTACATAACAAAAAGATGGGGAAAGGAATGTACATAGATATAAATAATAAATTTAATGTATAAAACGAATAGGGTAAAGGAAACTTAGTGGAAAAAGTAGAGAGAGAACGAATATGGAGAAATTATCGAACGAGAGAAAAGTAAAAGTGCTATTCAATAAGGTTAACAAATAATAAATTTACTGTTCGAAAACCATGTCCGATGGAACATAATGAGTACATAAAGTATGACTGGCACAAGTAAGTAACAAGTAATGTAAGAGGTTGCCAAGAAGTAGAAAAGGAAAATCTGTACCGGCTATGCAAGATAAAGCAGGAAAGTTATCAATGAAGCCGGAAGATATCCGAATTGGGTGAAAATAATACCCAGGAGAACTTTACAGCGATAAGGTAAGCCAGCTTAGGAATACAAAGGGAATGAGTGATAGGCGAAGATTTCTTGGCTCAGAATAAGATAGGAAAGTAGAAAAAGTGGTACGGGAAGTGAATTCGAACTAAAGTGTAGGAAAAGATAGTACACTTAAAATTACAAAAGAGTTGACTGAAAAATGAGTATGAGTGAAAAATGGAAGAAAGAGTTACCATTTATGCGGACAGTACGACGCATATGCATTAGTAGCATTTATGAGGAAGGTATTTGGCCCGAAGACTTAATTAGAGGAATTTTTATCCTCATCCCGAAAAATATGAGTGGGATTATACGAGGCCTCTAGGATTATAAGTTTCATTTAATTTGCATCAAAAATACTACTGGGATTCCCGTTTGCGCATGTGCTTTTTAAATGATATGCAGAAGAAATTTTAAGGGCGGCGTGGGAAGGGCTTGAACTGGGAATATTAAAGAGGGTGAGGTGAGGTGATTAAGACAGGTTTATAGAAGATCAAGCAATAGTTGTTAAGACAGCCAAGGGCAGACAGTTATTGTTGAATGCTTTATAGGACAATTGCGAGAAGTATGGGATGGAGATAACCACTAGGAAACCAAATTAATGACATTCTTAATTAGCAGGAAGACTCAAGGTAAACATTAACGTACAGGGGGAATATTCTAGCAGGAGGGAAGAGTTGGTGGGCAGCTCTCGTATTTAGGCAGGCTTTTTGCTGGAAATTGGGTATAGTAGTAGAGACATTAGGAGAAGGATTGCACTGGCCAAAGAAGCATTGGCAAGGAGGAGGGTGCGCTAAGTAAATACGTAAAGAAAAAGATAAATAAAGACTTTAATATGGAGCGTAGCTCTGTACAGCTTTGAAACCTAGTTGCAAGAGGAAGAGCAAGAATTAGAGGCCTTTGCGATGTGGGTATAGAGAGGAAGTGAGAAGAGAAGTTGAACAGGAAGTACGATCAATGACAAAGTTTTAAATATGATAGGAGGAGAGAGGAAGCTGTCGTGTGCATTTTGAACACCGAACAAGAGTGTGGAAGAGTGTTAGGTAGGCGGGGAAGAGAACGGAAGAGAATAAGTTTTCCAGACTGCATGAAGGCAGGTAGAGTGTATGTACCTATGAAGTAACGAAGAAGAAAATGATATAGGACAAACAAGAGGGAGCCCACACGAAACGCAATAGTAGTTAGGGACCACCCAAAACCTACCTTTAGTTGATGAATTACCAATGATAATGAAGACGTAAATCACACTCCTAACATGAATTCAAGATTTAACGCAATATTTAATCTTATATGTCATACTCTCGCAAAAAAATGGAATTTCTCAAAGGTGATCCATAGAGAAGAAGAAACATGACACAAGTAATTTAATCTAGCACAGAATTAAGTGTTTGCTTCTCAAAATGAGAAACTCCCGACAAAAAATAATGAATTCATCAGGAAATGCACTTTTTTCACAAAGCAATAACCCTAATGTGCTCTTGGAAGAGAGATACATAGTTTTTAAGAGTCCTGCAAGCCTTGCGGAGGCAAGAGATTGAAAAAATAACATCGCTGAAAAAACATTGACAATTAGGAAATGGAATGCAACCGGGTATGAATGGGGCCTCCAAGTAGCCAATTTTATGCTCCCCCACTGAGCGATCAAAGCCTGGGGGAAGCATAGAATCGACTGCAGAGCAGTTCTAGGGGGCATTGAGCGCCGATTCCACAGCGGATGATACTTACGGCTGGAGAAAGGCGTCGCTGAAGAAGTTTATACGAACTTTAAAGAGAGGAAGGGGGCAGGGAAGGCACATTCGAGGGAGTGAGGTGGGGGCAAGTAATTCTCTCCCAGCGTCGATCATGGATGGAGTGAGTCACGAACTCCTAGGTCCGTGATCGGGTATTCCGTGAGTTGGACCGTGATGGCTCCAGGCACGAGGGAAGAAGGCAAATGGTGAGGGGAGGCAGAGCAAGGGAGGGAGAGAGTAAAGTGGGGTGAGCACACGGACTGAAAAACGGACCGCAAGGGGAGATCGAACATTGGGAACGGGCGAACAATTACTAGAAGAAATAATGGTATTTTTTGACCCTGAGCGAAAAATCGAAAACATCACAACCCCGCTCGTGACCGGAAACAGGAGTGGCGGTCGCAGTAGAGGGAGGATCTCACCTCTTCGCCACCCTCGTTGCTCCCTACTCCCCCTCTCCTTCCCTTAGTCTTAGTGCATAGATGGCAGCAAGAGATCCCGCAGTTAGCGAAGGGCAGCTTCTCTCTCCATTTGACTTATCTCGCGGACGGATCGCCCTCGGAAGAGATGGAGGTATAAAGGGAGTAGCGCAAAGGGGTAGGTTAAGGGCACAGAGGCATTGGGAATAAACGGGATGGGAGGGGCAGGAAGCAAGCGATGCGTGAAGGTGCACAGCCTATGAGTACAGGTGGGCAGCAGACTCTTCTCTTCCCCCTCTCAAACTCGTCGGCGGAAGCTGCATAAAAACTTAGCCATAGGCAGTGACGAGAATCGAATACGATATGGCTTTTCGATTCGATTCTCCAGTCTTCTTCCACCCTTTTGAAGGTGAGGCTTCCCATCGCTGCTCCCAGAGTCTAGATGGACCCACTGACGCTCACGAGATGGGAGTGATTGCTAGGTGGCGATGATTTGATGAATTTCAGCAAAAATAAAATCTTCTCAGTGCAAAGGGTGAGCATTGTTTAATCTTGACCCCCAATCAACAAGGCTATAAATTACAGCAAAACATTAAAAAATCTTCTGCTCGCATTCTTATGAAAAAGTATGCGAACATCTGAGACTCTAGTAAGCTGATAAGAAAGCTGGATTTAAATAATTTTATATTTGTGCTTGACTGGTTAGGTCTAATAAAAACACTACAAAAGATGTAGATTCCTCTGAACAACCTATATTAGGCTCCATCTAAGAGTCGATGCATGAGAGCAAAAGGGCGAATCATGGTGCACTGCATATTTCAGATTCGTTTAAAGATGAGGGACTAACTTATAGCGATTCCCAAGTCCCCATTTATATAGTCTGTTTAAACACAACTAATATATCTTCTTCATTATATAACTAACTGTTTTCGCATCCCATTCGGGACAAATGTCTCAAAAGTTAGAAAAATTTTCAGTTTGTCCCACTCATTTCAGACAGCTATTTTCACCATCGACAACCTTGATAAATGAGCGGACATTTTTCCATTTCCATTAGTGAATACTACTTGGATTTATGAACAGTTCGATACCAAGTCCGTAAGAGGAGATGAAATCAGTCTGATGGTAATAATATTTGCAACAGACATGAATTAATTTAATCAGAAATTAATTTTTAATGCGTGCAAGGGTTTCAGATACACACTAATTTCATCTCTGGTAATCGTCAATATTTATATATTCACTGTTATAGATATCAAGTAATCAACAAAAAAATACTTACTTTAACTCCAGCAAATTAAAATATCATGAAAGAGGAGGATACTCGAGAAAGAGTTGCGGTCTAGAAGATGCAATAATAAAAAGAAAAAAAACGTTATGCATAGCGGAAACGCCGACCCCTTAACTCCCATCAGTTACAACACGTGATTTCACTGAACGCATGCCTGGTTCCGTTTCTCACGGTCCAAAAAACTGTAGCGCGTGACAGAACAGAACTGAATACATCAAAAGAACGATGTCATATGGAATAATATTACGGCTCACCATTAGAACGGAATAAAAATCACAGCATTGTGGGATAGTGGTCAACAGGTTAAACCAACATAACTACTATGGGGTCAAAATAAAATGATTAATCATAATATCATTCTGATCGAAATATGATATCATTCTGATCGAAAATCGAACGAAACTCACATACCTAGTTATTTTGTTTCACAACATGCAGTGGAAATATAGGTATCTAACCACGGGAACTATAAAAGAACCGGGTTTCCCCACGTTAATCACCAGAGAAAAAATATATTTTTACCACAATAGAGATGCCAACGTAATGCGAATCGTTACTTTGCGGATACGCAATTCAAGGGATGACTTTCAAACAATTTATTTATAAAAAAAATTAATTTTCTGACTGCGAAATTAAAAAAAATTAAACTTCTTAATTTCAAAGATGAAGTGTGTTTAAATTATTATTTCAACAGCTGAATGGCTGTTTGAAAAGGAACATGGAGATGATTAGTGAATTGGATTTTTAAACATCAGATTATAAATTAAAATAAATATCGTTCGTAGTTTTTTATAACTTTGCGCAAAACAATAACGTCGAAATAAATTTTCGAAGTTGATCATTAATCATAAACAGTGAGATCAGATGGAAAATCATTTATCAAGCCCACGTCTCCCTCGGCTCCTCACGGCTCACTCCAACACGTTCCAAATACCACTTTGTTGAACGCACGCAGTCTAAACTTCACCAAAGCAAGACAAAGATAATTCTTCAAAAGTGACAGCGAAGTAGGAATTTTTAGCGCTTTGGGTTTCAAGTCCCTCGCTCCTCATTCCTATTCTGAAGATCCTGCCACCATTTGCTTAAATTAAACTTCTAACTAAAAAAATGGCAATTGATAAAAATTTTCAGATTATATTTTTTCAACAAGGGCTTAGGGCATTAATGTTTGAACCTATATATTTAATTTGTGCAGTAAATATTAGTATTTTAGCATTTAATACAGTATCTATTTCACTATATGTATGTATTTTATTTGTGGCTAGCTAATGGTATAAATTCTTTGGTACTGTACAACATACGCGTAGGTACGTTATTGATTATCACTTGACCGATTTAGATGCGAGGTAATCCCAGAAAAAAATTAAGAACCATACGCATAGTCTAGATATCAAGAACTCAACACAATAGGATAGCCTGATTAATTATTTTCAAGGCAACATAACTACTTCATTTAGTTCATTAAACTAAATCAGAAAAACCTAAATTTCTTGCTCGTTAATTAAATTTTTCTTAAAAATATGATATTCACATTTTCTTAATTGAAAATTAAATGGAATAGAAGTGTTGTCGAAAGAATAAAATTATATTTTATTCTTTCTACAAAACTATTCATCGCCCATGAAAATGTAAGCTCCTATTTCATTACATTATTTTCGAACTCTCAGCAGTTTACTTCAATGTCCCTCATTTCAATAGCTATTAGAAATTAACATTTCACTACACTGGAGTATAGTCAGGACATTATAAAATTATGCCTTTTTATAACTTATCTAAGATACCTTGAAATTGGAAATGTATGTATTATATATCCGATACATGAATTATTGAACATGAATTATCCTCATAATGATTATGAGTAATACACTTAATTCATTAGTTTCCATGATTCCTCATTTAATTCTTTTAAATGTAGTGTATTAACAGGTCAGCTGCTGCTTCGTCAATTGAGTTCAACCACTCGAGAATTTTAGTAAAACCTCTTTAAAATCAATGATATCCCAAAGTTAGGGCATAAAAACACGCCCAAGAAACACAGGAGAGTCACCTTTGGCACTCAAATACCCCACATTTCGCAACCGACCCAAATCTTTGCTTAAAGAGTGACAGCGCCCGACCCCGCCCCAGCACCTCCTCCCGATTCCTGCTACACGCAAACTGCACGAATCCATCTCCCTTAATTTGGTCAGGCCCTCCCACCCCTTTGGGTGATGCCCTACGCTCTCAAAAAAATATTTGTTCATCAGATGTGCCATCACAAAAGAAGTTAGCGATGCCAGGGAGAAAAGAAAAAAAAAGTCAGCAAACACGCTTCGGCCAGACCTTCTTCCCCCTCCTCACCTTGACCCCAAACGCACCCACCCCTCCGCTACGCGTCGTCTCTAGCATAGAACGTCCCGGATCGATACTCGGGAAGCCTAGTTAGAGTGTTTGCACCCAGGGAAGAGGTCCGGAGCCGCCGCTCTACCCCCAGCTCCGTGCAATACGGTCCTGTGCTCCAGTTGACCTTGACCCAATGCCTCCTCCTCTGCAACGGGAGAAGAGAACTGGGGGGGGGGAGTAACGGAGGGATTGTGGAAGGGAGAGAGGGCCTTCTGGGAGTAGATGACGCTGAAAGTAGGGAGGGGAGGTTAAAAGGTCGCGCCATGGTATGGGGGTTAGATGGCAGCTGCAGGGCGGGGTGGCTTAAGTTGGAGGAGTGGAGCCGGATTGACTGCGAAGTCCAATTGCTTTGGGTCAACATTTTATAGTCACATACCTACGTTACAGGCTTCGAGATTTCACAGCCCCCCCTCTTCCCGAAATGATTCCGCGCTAATGGAGGTATGCGCCGAGGCGAAGAAGGAATCAAAATGAGCGAAGGAGGCGGGACATTTGCCCAAGAGAAAGGTATAAACGAGACTCCGCAGTCCAAGATCATATCTTCCTCAAAAATACCACAGGGAAAACTTCACCTTTTGGAGGAGGTCACATCTAAACCAGCGGAAGGAGAAAAAATAGGCCATGATGGCAATTTCGACAAGTTAAGCGTGAGACCAATAAAATAATCTATCAAAATACTTCCATTAAAATCATGGAAAAAACCAGTTGAGTACAAAGAATTATTGTACAAGCTGGTTTTATAGAAGATTCCTTTAAACAAAATGCATTCGTAATATGTGTGAATAAAACTATACTCTACCTCCATCTCTACCCCACCCATGGGTCACCCAATGAGAAAAGAATGGTGTACGTGAAAAATTGATTTTGAAAATAATATACATCTATATTTAACTCTAACATACTTTTATCTTTAGGAATTTTACTTAATTATAACGACCTTCCATGGGAAATTTTAAAACACTTTTCTACTTACACTTACACAATATAAGTACACCAAAAAGGTTGGAAATCACTGCCCGAACTATTGAATTTTATAAGGATGGCATTCCACTATTCTATCCTATTCACTATGCCAATTGAGTTCGCTCATGCACTGCTCAATTCGATAATCTACGTGAAATAACTTCGTACGTTATTTATTAATCTTCAGAGTTAAGAAGGGATATTACCAAAACAATTCAACATTCATATTACCAAAAATATTCAACATACGACAATAAATATGGAATCCACATAATTACATATATGATTAACTAATCAGATTAGAAGAGATGTGATACCGAGCTCACAAGTTCTGAATAAAGCTCATTCGAAAATCAGTCCTAGGTCTGGATTACACCTCCACAAATCCTCCCCATAGAATCCTTCTCAGTAAATACACATAAAAATCGTACTCATTTCGACGAGTCGATTGAGTGCGGTCGGCGGCGATGATGGTGGTGGTCCATCCGCTGTGAGATAACGACAGGCTCATCCTCACGACTTGGAACGATGGTTCCTTCATTTCGCGCCATGAGTAGCCTTCCCCGTCATTAATCCGAACACGATTGACTTATGATTAATGCGCTCCAATTTTGCTTCATAACGGTGACCGACTGCAGCTACAATGAAAAGCGATCAAATCTAATTGGTCTCCGAGACGAGGTCAACAACGCCGGCATAAGGAATCGGAATTTGTTAGGGAAAACTGGGTTAATTATTTCATAATTATATTTGTCGCAGTGCGAAGCCAGGGGTTTTTGGCGTTACATACCCCCCCCTCCCTGAGAGCCAAATTGGATTTATACAAAATTCGAGATTTTGGTAAGCGTTGAATATTTGAAAAATAAGGAAAATAGGAACGGTACATTCAAGAAAGAACGCTTGGTTTATTTAAGTATTTATGCAATAAACTCTTCATTGGCCAGTGGGCGTGATGCGGGTTTACATGGATACCCCTGGATAAATCGTCCCAAAGTCGTTTCGTGGCTGAGCCGTGTCTGATTATCGTACAAATGGATTTAAATACGATTACGTACCGCATGCCTCATGGGATTCAAATATTTAAATGTCACCAAAAATGCACTCTCGTTTCCCATTGATTTCATGGCCGAGATTTCTTACTTAATGCATTGGAAAAACCCTTTTAATAAGTAATAATTAAAAGGAAAATTCGGTAATAGCAGATAAGCTCATATTTTGACTGATAATATAAATCAACTAAGTTCCAAGAAAAAGTGTTTCTCGAAATCTAAGTACGTGATAGCAAAAATCTTGGGAGTATATGCGAAAACTGGGCAAAATTACAGAGAAAAAATACGCGGTTTATTGAAACCTAATTGTAAGTTGGGGGAGCAACAAGTAACAAGTTTATGAGTATTAGTAGCGATTTTTTATGCATGCATAATCTCATTTATAAAAATAAAACATTTTGCCATTAAGATGTCCTTTATATTTTTCAACCAGCAAAGAACATATCGACTACCGTCATTACATACATAAATTAACGCACCTTCCGATTTTTACATCCACAATATTTTGCACAGATATATTTTCCCTTCCAAGAAGTTTTGCAAACATTTTATGATGATTTCCAAAACGGAGTGAGAAAAACTGAGAGCTTAAAGAAGATAAAATTACTGAAATACTTTTAATAGAAGCACCTATATTATTTCTATTTTTTTATAAATCTTCCAGAAGTTATAAACTGTAAAGTTCGCTTATTTGCGGATTATTTTGAAATAGATAGTGTGGCTGAATCTGTTGGGGATTCTGCATCGTTGCAGAATGATTTGGAAAGTGTTTATGCATCGATTAAATATAATAAATTGGAAATAAAGTGTGCTAAAAATAATAAAACCAATTTCAATAAAAATGGGCTGAAATATATACATTTTATGTTGGGTAATGTAACGATGGCTATTAAATGCAAGCATCTAGGCTTATGCTTGTCAAACGATCTTAAATGCCATATCAAAAAGATAGTCCACAAACTTTGTTAAAGTACCGTAATACTCTCCTCTAGAGCAACAAAGGAGAGAGCTTACTTTACTTTAGTTAGCCCAATTCTGCAATATGGAGTTTTCTTGTGACCATTATAAAAAGAATACGCGACAAAAAATAGATAAGATACAAAGAAGAGCTGCTAGATTTGTGTTAGAAAAATATAAGAGAAAAGATAACGTTAAGGAGATGACCAGTGAACTTCATTGGGAGAGAGAGTTTTCAGAAGAGAAGGAAAATAACCTGGTTATGCAAAATCTTTTAGATGTACACAGGAAAGCCTGCATAATCAGAAACGCAAACCCAATTTGGCTGTAACTTTGGTAGAGGTGGGCATAGTTAGAAGATGAAGTTTCTAGCTCAAAAACGTAATGTTACAAAGTACTCTTTTTTTAAATAGAGGTATTAAGGAATTAAATGACCTGCCTGGAGAAGTTTTTGAGCCGTTTCCTATGTAAAATGCTTCAGGAAGAGATTGTGAAGATTAAATTTATTGCTTATAATATTTCTTAATCATGTAGTTAATGTCTTGGTTCTGCAAATATAACCTTCATATATATTTTTTTCTGTGAATATAGTAGAGTTACCTTTGAATGCTATTATAACTTGCCACCTAGCTACTGAATCACATACATTGTAATTTACTAAATAAAATAAGCAGTCTCGAAAAGTAGGGGCGAATGAAAGTAAATAAATCACGAACACGAGGAATTATTTTGAAATCACGAAATGAGAATATACCCTAGGCGAACATAATTTCCCACTAAAATGACAATTTAAATATTTGAATATCAATGAATACGGAAAATGAAGGAAGTCCAAGATCCAAGTCCATGGATATGATCCAACGTTAAAGTAACAAGCTCAAAGTGAGATAAAAGTAGAGCACGCAAGTTGTACAAGGGCTCACGATGTGAGGTCCTTCTAGAAGTTTCCAAGGAAATATAACAAAATTGATGAACATCAAAAGATGTATTTACTATTCATTTCCTCACCTTTTCGTGTCAGACGTTAGCACGCAACGTATCACCAGCTCTGAAGACAGAAAACTCGCATGCAACCGAAATTCTTAGTAATCGATGGTGCATTGCAACTTCAACACTCCACCAGTAACTGCACGTAGGTAAGGTAAAACAGAAGACTTAAAAAAAAGTAAGATGTCCTTATTGAAAGGTGAAATAATTAAGAATGTAAGAAAATGAACCAATTAAACGTTGTTGAAGATTAATAAATAGAGTAGAGAAAGCATTAATATAAGAATAAATAAAAGTAAGTGGTTACTGATAATAAATAAATCCTTCAAATGAACAATTAAATAAATTATATACTCGCTCATTCTCTAAATGCCTGGTGGACCTGGAGGGTGATGTTTTTTGAGACCCCAATTCAGCGTTATAAAATCATGCATGCGGAAGAGGAAAATCATTTCGAATGCAGCAAATAGATTTTTAATTAAACAGGTCCTCAAAGACGGTAGAAAAAACCTTAACCCACCACGCATTTACCTACTCTTTATATTGAATGATAAATCGCATTTCATAACTTCATCTCATAGAAATATACAGAAAAGGCGGAACAGAGGGGTGATCAAAAAAATCCATGGTGAACTGGGAACGAAAAAGAGAGAAAGGTGCACTGAGAACAATCGCGCACGAGAGAGCAAAATCTTCGAAAAGAATAAAGACAAAGCGCGTTCCCACAGAAAAAAAAGAATTCTACCTTTGTGAGCATTGGAGAATGGAAATTAACTGTAAACACATGCTCTATGATGCTTCTTTTCTTTCCGATGAAGTATGGATTCAGAGAGTTTAGCAATAAATTACACTGTATTATATAAAATATTCGAGTTTTTATAACCTCCAGGGGAATAAAAAAATCATTCGCCTGTTTTTGGCTTCGCATCTAGGTCGCAGCTAGGTGCTTCCGTTTATGCAGTCAACAATAGAACCGAAGGAGGCTACGCCCTTACAGAAGAAATTCGCCGCGAAGGCTAGCAGAAGCAATCATGATGTTATGATAGGGAACTAGACAATAATGGTAACACTAACTTCATTTATGCTTGAGGAATACAATGTCAGAGGCACACTAAAACAGAGGTACACTACCTCAGAGAGAGAGGGAGTCTGAAAATCACCACTTCCTGTCCACGGATGATACATCTCGAGCGACCAGTTTAAACGGGAAATCACAAATTTGTAAGAAACAAAAAAATGTAAGCACTCACGGTAAAAACCATAAACCCAAACTTCACGATACAATCCTAAAATTTCTATAAAAATCAATATTGCTGATTTT
>LYUA01000318.1:422536-433306 GCA_002093875.1 Calopteryx splendens
CATTATGCAAAACCTTTGTTGAGCTATTTCTTCTTCTGGGTGGCTTCAAAGAAGTTTGTTGATCTTATTCACCGACGTAAAACACGAACTGCCCCGATGGCGTCCTAGAATCTTATGTTGCAAGTGTTCAATTACGTCATCGCGTTCTTGTCAGCTGTAACGAATTAAAGAGCAAGTGCTAAACGTTTACACACACACATAGCTCTCTCTCCTCAGCAACTCCTTCGGTCGCTATCGTTTTCTCGTGGTGTGTAAGATAATACGAGAATCTCGATTCGTAGTGCGTGATGACTGAAAACTCGAAGCTCATTTTGGTGAGCCTTTTCCTCTTGAGAGACGAGAATATGGATTTCGATCAAGAGAGTTGAGTGAGTAGAAAAGCATTCAAATGCATGAGGAAATGATACAAAGGAATAAATCGTTAGCTTAGAAGCCAGTTTCTATGGGGAGAGAGCATGCAATGAAAGGTCCCACGCATTTTATTTTTCAACGAACGGACCCATAAGTCTCGTTTCCGTGGATTTAAGACGGCACAAAAATGACATGAAATGGATTTCTCCATAAATGCCTTTCGTATTCGGGATTCGGTCATAAATCATCATTAGCATGACGCTATCGGCAACGATAATGACTGCTATTGGGAGATTGAATCACTTATCTTTAGCGAACATATAAAAGGTATGAAACACATTATGCAATACCAAGACATTTCTTCAACTACAATATTTCAAAACGCCACCCGAATTCATCCGTATAAACTGACATCAGCGGACTATCAACTATAGGATTTTCAAAACAGTAAAGTTTTCACCCTACACCATTAAAATATTTCTGGTATCATTTTTGTTGTTCAATAGACACTTGACATTTTTCTGAATTCTCTAAGCACTCAATTGTAGTGGAAAACTTTCAGTAAATAGTATTACAGCATGAGTTTAAAATAAAATCGAATTTGTCGATATGGGACAACGGCCATCAAGCCATTGAACCCCTACAAGGTTTCCTGTGGTTTCATATTCCTTACTCCGTAACTCCTCACCCTACGTCATCCACTTCCTCATTCTCGTCATTCATTCCTATACTTCAATATGGACTCTTCCATTCTGGACTGGGCTCATGGCGGTCATCAGTAAATTAAGAATTGTCTCGGAATGTTGGCATTATTTTCACTTTCTTCGACAGAATTTCCATGGACTCCTCTCTTTACCAATATTTTGAAGTACTTCTTTTTTTTGAAACTCGGTTTCTCCAATACATTTTCATCATTCTTCTGCAGCGCCACACTTCTATTGTAACTAACCTTCAGTTCTCTGCTTCTGGCACCATCCACGACTCACACAACTAGAAAAGCTAACTTCACACATATCGGTGTTTATGAACTGCTTCCAAATTTCAGGAATAGTTTTATCTGACCCTCTCAGCATCATTTCTTTCAAAAATCCTCCTTCGCCATCCCCATTCTGCTTACTACATTCTCCTTGTTTCCACCATTTCAGGTATTCTTGCTGCCTAAATACCAAAATTATATTTTTAAGAGAAATGAATTATGGCGTAGTTAGTATTTAGCCATTTATATTTTAATGCCTACTTGTATTAGGTGTTAAATTTATTAATTTTAAATACGTTGGTAGATCGATATCATTTTCTGTATAACATGGTCATTCTCCACTTAATCCCTTTTAAATAGAAGCTATATAGAGCGCGCTCTATGCTAAATAGAGAGCGAATCATTGAGCAGCCCTTGGTAGAATTTAAGGCAACCTTAGCCGTTTCAAATAGGATAATAATTTGGCGCGGTAACGGACTTCATCACAATGTACTCACTAAACATTTAAAAGAAGGCTAAAGGTCACTATTCCAGCGGATTAAAGTGGAAAAATTAAAATGAACCATTTAAATTTTTTCCATAGTAATTCACTATAAATTAATGCTGTAATTGTTAGTCACAATTTCACAAATGTTCATGTCATGTAATGTCTGGCAATATGCTATTTAAAATTTTTGGGTTGGCCATATTTTACGTATCTAAAGCTTCAGGCAATTTTTTCATTCATAACCTAACTTCTCCGCCATGGACTAGCAACGTTTTGTTTGAGCCAAACAACAAAAATATATTCCTTTCCCAATAACTCGTTATTGTGTAGAAGTTCAACTTTACAATAGATGAGACATTACCTAGTTAATGAACTTTTCTCAGTCTACTTCGCCAGTTTACATCAGAGCATACGGTTAGTATGCCGCGGTCGTCGACCACGAGTTATATGACATTGTATTCCCACCTAATAAAAAACATGATTCATGCATTCCTTCCTCGCAACTTGTGTTTTGTATGCAGGACAGGTTCCTCCGGACAAAGACCTCTCGATATCCGGACTCACGGGCGAAAATTTCACGATAAGCTTTCCTTTAGCTAATGTAACGCTCACAAGTTATTTTGTTTCGACGGTGCTGTGAAGGGAATCAGTTGGTTAACACGGTTTCCTGATGATCCTGGCGATCAGCTTACGAAAACAGAATTTCACATTGGCTATCTAGTACTTAACAAACATCATTGAAGGAATCTATTTTCATTTTCCTTTTATATCAACACTATTTTAGGGACCTGGTTTCATTCAAAATAAAAGGTGGGAATCTGAAATGCTACAAATTATTTTACGCAATGCATACTTAAGCTGCTCTACGTAAATTAATAAAATTGAAACGCTTTAATTGTTTATTAAATTCGTTTTTCTATTTTTTTACCATCAGAGACCGAAACCTTTCTCATTTTCTTGTAGTAAGTTAGGTCAAAATGCTGAAAAAATATCACAACCGCGATTTTATTGCTCATGTTTTTGCAAATTACATTTTTATTTTAGTATAAATATCGAGCACCACCTTTAATTTTACCCTCAGAAAAAAGTGATGATTCATCTGACGCTACTGCTGCACATTCCGTAATGTAAGTTTGAAATTCACACCTAAGTAGTTAAACGTAATAAGTCCTTAGACTACACTTTTGCTCCTTGTCGTTCTTTTGTGGAATGAATGAAGGAGTGCCCAAGCCCATTTACTGTGGCTATTTCGCACGTAATCGCGATGTCCTTTTTGAGCAGTTCGTTCGTTGTATGAGGTGATCAACCGAATCATTAGGATTCCTATAGGTATTCTATAACGACTTCAAATTCTATAACACTTCCTTTTGTTAGAAGAAGAAAGTATGTAATATGCTGATCACGCCAAATGTAAAACGGTGTTTTTCGTAATTCCGTAAGATTTACAAATCGTTCATCTATGACAGATTAATTTAATTACGAAATGTCCACGTGCATTGATATTCTTCATCCCTCTTTCTTCATCGAGTGTTCATATCTATTTTTCCTACGCCTCATCGTCGTTTTATTCTTCGACGACAGCTACTCAGCCGCAGATAAAAATTGTGGTTCGTTCTCTCCACTTCTCATGTGCATGCGTCACAATATGTGCGTGTGTTCACACCAAAGCGGCTTTTTTTTGCATAATACTTAATTCAGACGTGTTAGCCCCTTAAAACCCGATAGTGGTTAATTGATACTCTTGGTTAATTATATACATTTATGATTGTCTGGCGGTGATTGTGGTGGTGATTAAGATCAAGGTCAGGGATGAAAGGTATCTTGTCCGTGTCATTGCGATCGGAAGCAAAGGACAAAGGAATCGGAATACTGCGGCGAAGTGTGGAAAGCATTCACCGAAGAGGGCTCGAGTAGTTTGAGTTCTTTCGAACGCTTTCGTAAATAAATCGATATGAAAAATTTTATTGACCAGTGTATTTTTGATATCTTACAGTGATCCACTGTGTTGGGATCTAAGCAGGACTTGAATAAACTATAAACGCAACATCCAGCCATTTAGAAAAAAACGCAATAGAATTACTTCCATTAAAAATTGCTTAAGTTTTTCATGTAAATATTAAATGTGAAATAAGTATTTATTATAAATAAAAATGATTGGCCATTACGTAGCCATTAACCCAAATAATAGCACACACCATGCCAACCAATTCCGAGACCCGAATCTCACATATGGTTTCCTCACCGAATTCCACCAGTGTGAATATTTGTCTTCTTTCCCTGACGTACCTCTACCCTGTATTGTAGCAAGAGCTTATGTTGACCATCAACACAGAATGTCGGCTGGCTTAGTTCCGCAGATAATTTCTTCGAAGATGTGACCAGCGGATTTCACTCCTCCCGCCATAACCTCCGACGGATTGAAATCACGTGGCATTACAACGTGATGGGTAACTTCCAAGTTAGGCGTACGAAAACAATTTTCATTCGACACTTTTCATACTTTTTTAAGAGAAGATTATTCTGCATTGTAAACGAAAGGGAAGGAGATCGGAGAGAGCAAAAAAAAACCAGGACGCCCTAATTCCCAGAACCCACCGCGTGGAGGCGAATAACGCGGTTTTGTGAAGTGCATTTCCATTAAGATAGAACCTCGCCTGTTCTCGACGCTCGAAAAGGACGGCGCGGCGACTTCAATGTGTTGAGGAGGGAGGAGAGTAAAGAAGGTTGAAGACACTCGGCCGGGGGGAGGGGAGAGAAGAAGATGGCGTGGGAGGAGGGTGATCGGAATCGAATGCAGTGCACAGGCCGCCCCCGATTCCACGCCATAACACACCGCCGCCGCCGTGCAACCCTTTCAAAAGACCTAAATTGCACACCGTGCTCGGCGGACTACTGGAGCAGGGACGCACGCCCCAGTGCGCATTCAAATGCGTGCGCAGGGAATTAACACGCAAGAAGAGAAAGACATGTCCCTTCAGACGGCTGACTTTCGGTTCCCCGTTCGCCTCCCCCTCGAGTATTCTCCTTAATGAGCCGGAAATGCAACCCTCCCGTCATTTATCTGCAGTCCTCTGAGAGTCCTTTCATCCCGACACAGAAGTTGATGAAGTTGAGGAATTGTTTTGACTTGGACAATGAAGTCAAACCTAGACACAAAACGTGTCCACAAAAGCATGGGTCTTTAAATCACGAGGAAACCTCTGACACATCTTGACGTCCCTTATAGGAAACTTTTAGTTTAAGATGATATTAAATTAATGATATTTTCAAAAACTCGACATAAAATCTTTTATTCCAGATACACCTTGTTCTCCAAAATAATCGTTCAAAACATTTGTCATTATTTAAATTAAATTTCAGATTGTAAGAATCATTAAAGCAAATATTAAATAGCATTTAATTTTAATGGGAGATATTTACTAGAATTTTATCATGTTCCAACCAAAGAATTTACGTGCTTTGTAATATTCGGCAGCTTGTCCCTTCGCTACTATTCACCTGCAATTTACGTGATTATAGAAATCACCTGTTGTAATTAAAAGTGTAGTCCTACATTAACTTAATACATTAAAGTGCATTTTCTATACAAATGGTTAGTCAACTTGAATTGATAAGAATAGTTGATTTATCTGTGAACTGTCTTCATAACCTCCACTGAAAATAGATCAGATTTCCATTCAAATAATTAAATGCCTTTTATTGTAAAAAAAATATAACTATGTGTGCAATGAAGGGAAAATAATATATTTTCTTTTTTAGTGGTTGATAATGCAAAGGAATTCAACATATGCATAACATCTAAGTGCTTAATACATATTTTCATTATCTATTAATTTTTTGCAGTTCTATTTTCATAATTGGAAAAAGGCTAGAGCAAGTCATTGAGACTCTTAAGGTAGTTACCGTTCAATATCTCCGAAGAAATATATTTTTCAATCAATGAAAGCTATTCCACAAGTAGGTCTCGGGTATTGATACCGAGAACTCGAACGACTTGGAAGGAGCTTCTTATTTAAGAGGTCCTAGAAATCCTTGCTTCGTTCCTTCAATTTTTTTCTATTATTGCCCGAGATAACCGTCCCAGATCTTTTCAAACTTCAAATAACTACAGAACGCAAATGATTTACTGCATCGAAATGACTCCACTGCAGGCATCCACAAATGTGGGTATTCATTCATACCATCGACCAGCAGCTAACATAGTCATCTTCGACATGCTCCACCACACAGTTTTTTAATGTACACATATAAGATGTGTTAACGACAACGCATATAAAAAACGGCAAAATACGATGAACCTAATACCCGGTAAGTTAAAGTTTTAATTGAATACTTAAAAAGAGTTACTTAATTCTCAAAAGAAAAAGGGTTATTATGTAGGAATTAAAGCATGTAAAATTGTGAAATAAAAATAGACACATGCGCATCAATATAAAAAAACTATATTGCTTTATCGTATTCTACCTTTTTAAGAATATCTTTCGAAAAATCAAAAATCGAAATCTTTATAAAATCAACCAATATTTATTACTCCGTAGAGTATCCCCATTGATTTTAATTATGTAATGACTTAAGTCATCGGATGAATAGAAAAAATGACGGACATTTCCACACGGAGAAAACTACAAAAATTTTCGAAATACCGGCTCCGGAAGGCGGCAGTGTAAAAATACCTTATGGTCGGCGCCGCGTGTTAGTCTGAAAGAAGGGAAATCAATGAAACCAACGAGATATAAATGGATTCGTCAGAATCCTAAAAAATCAATGACTTTATATTTCCGTCGTAGGGAGAGGGCGAAAAACAGTATCACCTCGCCACCACACCATTTGGTAGCCCTTGCTCGGCCACCTTATTTAGAGGTCTCCTCATCTTCTGAAGGCGATAGATTTGAAATTTTTATCACACCCCGACCATGAATCGCACACCGGGAACGGAGGGGAAATGAAAGGGACCGGGATGTGGGGTGGAGCCGGTGAGAGGAAGCAAGGGGACACGGACGCGGGGGGCGTAAACAAGGCGAAGAGGAAACACGGCCGAGGGTGAGGATCGGAATAAGGAAGGAAGCAAATCGCAAAGGGACAGGAATAGATGCAACAGATTCCAAACATCGGGAGCCTTTAAAATAGGAAAAAACGATTGTTCACTACACTTGTAAAAACGTAAGATTTAACGAAAAAACATAACTCACTACGCTATAAAAATTTGAGAATTAACGAATTTCACAGATGGGTAAGCGGAGGAATTACGAGAGGAAAACTAGGTGTACTTCGGGTAAATTCGTGGCAATGGAAATTTATCTGACGAAAATATAAGATTTGGTATGTGATTCGTCTCCTCACCTTATTCGGTTAATGCCTTTACTCTGCTTTTCAAATAGTCTATTTTCGAATAAATTCGTGAGTAACAAAATTACTAGGAAGTGTAATGCGCTCGGAGGCTCCCGAAGAGAGCATCAATGAAGCCAAAGCGATAACATTAATATAATAGATTGAAACGGCATCTTAAGGAACTAATTAATTTTGACCAACTGAGTGTTTCTTTTACAGAATGTTCCATGGAAAATACCATGAAGTAAGAAAATAGAGCGGTAGAGGGAAATTCAACGAAAATGGGTAGGTAAATTAATTACGGAAATGCGACTAATGCATGAGGACGGCGAAAAAAGGATAGGTCACAGGAATGAGTAATCATGCCATAAAATGCACTAGTTCATTAGTAGAGAGAAGCAGCAGTCCATCTTTCACGCGCTGAAATGCACTGCTGCATTTCTTATATGCAGCTTGGTCCTATTACCGGTTCCCAGCCTGACGGAAAACGATTTAACCTTTGTCCTTCAAATAGCACGCGGTACTGATAAAGTACAGCAGGGCACTGGTAAAACACCAATAAAATTTAACAAAAATTACGATTTCCCACGGAAATCATCTAGGTATATAAGCTGTATTTTTTCGGTCTGAGGGATAATTATTATTACAGATAGCACAGCAGATATGATGCGCATTAAATTATATGTTTACATCGACCGAAGATTGGAGAGAGTATCAAAATATAAAGCACAATATAATGCAAAAAAAACTGTCCCCATGCATTCGAGTGGCCTAGTTTTGATTTCCACTTAAAATGTCAACTATGATGATCATATAATTATCATAGATGCATAGCAAAGAACAAAATCACGGCAATCAACCCAAAGGTTCGCTCGATTGGTTAGGGTAGAGTTCACTGAATACTAAACCCAGCATCGCGTGGAATTCACACATCAGGGTAGTGGGGCCATGAGCAGTCGCCTGTCTTCCTAGGAAGATATGGCATCCGAAAATTCACAGAGCTTAGGGTGCATTTCATACAAAAGAAAGGTGCGGAGACCAAAAAAAATATAACAGATGAGATATTACTCTTTTAAATAAGGACATTAAATAAAAAAAGTGCCTACTCAATTGTAGTAGTCACTGTCATATATGATTTTATTAAAAAGGGGACCATGTCTCTACGGGGTAGCGTCCTTCCGTAGACCTGTCCGTACACGCTACGTCAAGCGACGAAAATTTACGTTGAATTTGATATAACCTCTAGGTGAGCGGTATATCGTATAGGGTGGGGTAGAGGAACCTGAAATCATTCCGAGATAGGTTTCAAGCAGCACGCGTGTCGTCCTTGGGTAACAGCATATTGACACACCGCCTTTCATGTGAGCTTACGTTGACGCTTTTGTTGATAATCCGGCAATGTGCTTGGAGTTAAGCTGTACATGAATCCAGTAAAATTTAAATACGATTTTATTGGCAAACAACAATTTATTTTATCATAAAAAGTGCACCACTCGGAAAATGCTTCAACTTATCGGAGTTCGGATAAATTCAGAACGGTCTTGTTGCTGATCAACAAAATAAATTATATTAGCCAAATCATCCTTTTCCTCTATGACCATGATGAATAAATTTCATGGAAGGATAAACCTTTCTTTTAGCTATAAAAATAAGATAATGTGTTCCTTAAGACCAGGTTCTAATAAAAATTAGGACATGCAATCAAAAGTAAGATTACGCGAAAGTTCAAATAGACTTCGTGCTCGTTCTCCACTAGATTCTATCCGATACCCCAAAACATTATTCGTCTCCTGGCACGGTGAATAAATTGCTCAAATTGACAAGCTTTTCCAAGTAGCTGGAATGTGAAATCATGACAACATCCAAAAAATAATTTTTCAATTCCAACTCTGTCCCTCGCTTCCTCCCTTTGGCGATTGTGCCAAAATGGAGCGAGCTGAATGGTTTTGTCGCGCCTTGAAAAGCAAGAACGAAGTGTAACCGTCCCGCAATTATTAATAGAATACCTTGTTGACATTCCCCTCCCAGCTCGCCTCCTAGGGTGGAGGATATGGACTGGTGGGCACGGGCCCAAAGCCAGCTGCCCTGCGGCCAGGATTTATATTCGCGAACCGCGGGGAAATAGGCCCTACCACAACGTCCCAACAGCCCAGAGACGCCAGATGCTTGAGGGGTGTGGGGATGGGTTGGGGAGGAGAGACTTTTGAGAGGAAGAGAAGGTGGAAAGCAGTAAGAGAGGGGAAGGGTGGAGAGGAAATAGGGAAGGGAATATTTGGGGTGCAATGTGCGGGGGCTGGGAAAGGAGAGATGGAATGTAAGGGATACGACACTTGAGGGAAATTAGTGGAAAAGGAGTAAGACACATGAAAGTGAAATGGAAAGGGCAAGTAAATTTACCTTGGAATGAGGTGGTATTTAGGAGGTATATGGCATGCCCCTTATGTATTTCGCTAAATTAGTACGGCTTTCATCTTGTTACTCCAGCGCCAATCATGAATATTATTCCAACGGAGGGAGGTGTCTACATGCAGCATATCTTGACATGAGTTAACTCTGTGCTTAGAAATAACTGGACAGAGAACAGACAATTGTTGCATCTGTTGTTTATCCTTATTTGCTGTAACCAAAGACGAGGGTTTGAATAACACCATTTCGGTGATCAGGGGTAAAGAAATCTTAAACCAATTTAGGTAGTTTTCGTATTAACACAAACGAAAATTGATCATTTAAAATGCACCCAAACGCCGTTGAAATTTTAGAAAACCACAAAATAGAACCAGTTTTTACAGTAGAGTCGGTGGACTCACAACAGTCATAGGAGAAACGTAAGGGCATCAACAATTTCAACATGAACGACAACATATTCAATCACTGACCACGCCAGCAAATGAGTCACCGAAACTAATATTATATAATGCATACAGCATAAAAAGGATATGAAACAATCATAACTTAGTTTATCAGGGTAAATTATTACTAATAAAATCTCTATTTTAGCATAACCAACCAAACAAATGATTTTACCAAATTACAAATAAAAAAATTGAAACGTTCGTGTGGATTTACGTGCCTCGTTGTTTTACTGTCAAGGACCTTGTCTTAATCAGAAACCCTTTTCTAAATTTGAGTCGCATATGCAAAATACGGTATTTTTTAGAAAGGGCCAAAGATATATCTGAATGCCATCCATACACATACATCCTGCAATAAATTACATAACAATTGATGATTTGTGAAATTTAATTCTCTTTCCTCATAATTAATTTCAAAAAGTGTTCAACCATTTAAAACGCTCTAAGGAATATCTCCAACTCATCTTTTATCATAAAATATAATTGAGGCATTTCTATTTCCTTTTTCATTTTAGAAAGAATGTACAAAAAAATTAATTGCTCGAAAACGTGACTCCCGTCATTCAGATGGATATTAAAAATGTTTAAGAAAATTACGTCATATGGTAATGTTGTCAGTATAAAAGCTCTTATTAATCCAAGAGGAAATATGGCGTTTGTGTTTCTTATTTCACGTTTATACATAAATTTATTAGAGAAAAGAAAGTCCTACACGTTTTCCGATTCATTTTGTGACCTGCGTCAACAAAGTCGGATTAAGATCCAAAGAGATTTCC
>LYUA01000318.1:442206-454698 GCA_002093875.1 Calopteryx splendens
GGGAGCCGGGGTGGGGTCTCCGAGGAGGATGTTTACGTGGGGGGCTGAGGGGGAGAGAGAAAGAGGGGAGATGCCTGTACAAGTTCTGCGGTTGTTTCTAACATGCGGGAGTTTTGCAGAAACCAATATCTTTTTCCTCGAAAGAACTTCTGTTCACCTGAACGAGGTGGATTGCTGCGCACAGGGTACGTTCCCTTTATCGTGTATCACTCGATTAACCTTACGTCTTCCTCGACGAAGGAAATCGTGTATTTCGTGCACGCGTCGGACGCAACTTTCGACGACGACTCCAACAGCTGGGTAACTATTATTTTCCTTTCGGAGAACTGACCGGCACGGTTTGTCCACTCACTGTTTACCAAAATACCTGGACATGTCAAAAAAATGCGACGGATGGAGCACAAAACGCTTTCGCGAGGCAGCCCGGCTTTCTTTTTGCAATTGGCGGATCGTCTTGCCGCGACGACGTTACACTCGCTTCTTAACCCCGGCACATGCGAAGGTCCAAACATTCGCCACCGACACACTTTCGTTGGACGACGGATTGGGTGGGTGGGGGCGGCTGGATTGGTTAGCAGTCGGACTCCCTTCCGGCGCCTGGATGCTCTTCCAGGCGGAGGAGTCACTCAATGCAATCCTCGCTTTCTTCCGGTAGATCGGCGGTCGGCGAGGGAGTTCCCGCGATCCCAATACCCGCGCTAACTACTCCCCGAGTCTTCCACCACTCCGGCCCAACGACTCACTCATCTCTCCTCCTCCCCCACTCCACCCCTTAAGGCTCCCACCCACTCCTCCGGTACCGGCCTGTCGACGGCAGCGCCGCGGCGAGAGCTGCGGCGGCTGCGCGCGTCTCGCTTTCGTTCCTCTAATAAAAAAGTCCTCCTATCTCTTGATTTGATGATGTATCCTCTTCGAATTCTCTTCGAATTCTCCCCAAATCTCGGCACTCGAATCTCTCGTTCTTTCTTCACAGTTGAGCCTGCAACGAAAATGATACTCATTTTAGACAATTCAAATCATTGGTACAGAATATCTTACGATGAATGCATCGTAACTACGCCATAGATTGAATTAGGAGCGAAAGTGTTCTTCGGTCAAGGGCGAGTAAATAAATGTGAATGAAGACATTTTCAGACGGAAAATAAAAGTTCAACCAAGAAACTGGATAGAGTATTCAACAGTGAAATGAAAACTTTTATTTTTTAATGTATATTGAAGCTGAAAAGGAAGGATTAATCACATTTAAAAAACAGACCCTTTCTAACATTAAAAAACCTTTTTCTGCAAACTATAAAGCAGCAGGAATTTTTATTCATACCTATTATTCACTATGACGAAAGTTGACTAGTGTCTGTATTCAATTAGAAGTCGCTTACTAGTTAAACATATTCTGCTAATAACTGCACTTATAAATTTTTAAGTTTATCGCTAATTGTTAGAGATAATTATGCACTTGGAGTAAAAGAGCGGATGATTATTGGACCTGGGGTGGGAGTTAAATTAGTTGCCACGAATTTCAAGTATATATTTACTTCCCAGAGAATAAATCCATCCAGTGAAGATATCCAAGGGGAGATAGAAGTGGTTGCATTTCATGCTCTCAAAGAATATGGCCGGATTTCAGCACTGCAAAACATTTTGGCCGAGGGAAACTAAGTCAAGTGGGCTGGAATCGACCCACCTACTCCGGATCCAGCAAGCTATCACGGCGGGCATCGTGGACTTTCGTTTTAGTAGCAGGACTGCTACGGTTTGAGGCTCACTTCTGCGTGCGGAAGGTGGGGTGGGGGGAGAGGAATCGCTCCGGTGCTTCGGAAACAATGCGCGCATATCCGCGAATCCCCCCATCCACCCTGGCCACATTTCCCACATCCTCAATTACGGAAAAGTGAGAACAGTTTTGTTTTGAATGAAAGTGTGCCTGCATTAGTGGTCGAAAAAAATCACCGGGGAAAATAAGGGAAGTAAAAACTTTCAATTCCGAGACGCGACAGCGTATCACGTCGGCTTCGGTGAACCCACATATCCCTTCATTTGCATTTCCACAAAGTTTCATGCAAAGAGTCCGCGATGTTTTTTTAACACTCTTTTTCCCTAAGAACAGATTAGATTAGGAGGTTGTTAGCTTCGGTCGGTAGTTTTCAAGGTCGCGCGTCTACCTCCGATAAGTATCGAGAAAGCGAGTTTGCTGGATAAGTCACGATAATGGAAACTGGGCAGTGCACATCGGTCATGCCCCCAAATATAGGTCTGTCAGAAGCAAAATTTTAGTCACCAAAACTACTTTCAAAACGGGTTCCCATTTGGGACACGGATAACTGGAAGAGCGACTCAACTACACATTATCAACCTGGCATGATAATGAAATGACGACCTAAATAAGTTTTCAACGAAAAAGCGGAAATCAGAAATAGATATTTGGAAATTGTTAATGAAAAAATACAAAAACACATTTCCATTACATGAGGTAGAAATAGATTCTCCAAGGTACCTACTCCAGTGAGTTACTTTAGGTGGAATGTCAATATTAAAATAAAAAATTAATATTTGCACAAGAAAAATACCGTTTCAGTTGTACATATTTATGAGAATTAGATTTTCATGGAAACTAATAAAAAATAAGTGGGTATATAACAGCACTTTAAAATGGGGTAAGAAACTTATAAAAAAAGGCTTTTATTCACGTTATGGAAATACGTAACAGTAAAAAAAATAATAATGATGACCTATGGGTCGATGTTCATATTTAGAATAATATTTTATATTTCTAGTTATGCATAAAAATGTTACAACCCCGTAAGTCATCATGGATGAATCGTCACCTATGATAAGGTGGAGCTGCTTATGAATGCAAAGGTATAAAAATTATAAGTCCTTAAAATATAAATACGTTTGAGTTTTAACGAAGTGAACCCGTATTAAGAATAATAATAATAATAAAACCTTTTTATTTGGGCGAGATACGGACTGTAATAATAAATCCCTTCTGCCACCTAACCCTCGTCAGATGTATTTATAATACAAAAAAATCACTTATTATCTTCTCTTTTGCAATAACCACATGTACGACTCGTATATGTGTAAAAGGTACAGCAGTTAGAAGTCAGTAATTGAAAAATATTGTGAGTTTACGAGTGAAATAGTTTGGAAAATTCCTGAGAATAACGAAGGGATAGAAAACGGATACCCTTAGCGAAAAACCTCGGCAGCAAAAAACCCACACGGGAAGGGGTGCGTGAAAAACCTACGAAACCTATTGAGAAAAGCTCTTGTGTAGCTGCTGAATGGTTATTTAAGCGTTTGTTTATTATTATACAATAAAATTAAACTGCATGCAATAAAATAGGAATGTAATGGCAAAGCAATAGTAAAATATATAAAATTATAAAATATAAAGCAATTCTCATATAAATAACGTCAGCCTTTACGTACAGTCTTTGGTACACACCGAACACCGCACAATAATCGCCATAAAACTGAAGTAACCGCAGTTACACTAAATGAAAACGAACAACGCACAAGATAGAATTACAATTTTTCAACCATAAGTCATTACAAATTTTGAACTTTAAGCAACATAGCAGAATACGTACTTCTAGAGAAACAAACAAGTTTTAGAAAAGGTAGATCTTGTACTTATTTTACATTTGTAGTTAAGCAAATCATAGAAAAACCGAGACTTCATGTGAAGGAAATTTTATCTTAGAATACATAAAAGCCTTAGGCAAAGTCGAGAGGAATCTACTGTGGAGAATTTTAAAACAAAGAGGATTCGCTTTACAATTAATTAAAGTATTAAAACGTAAGCACAACAATCGCAAATCAGCATAGCCGACAACGAAAAGGAAACAGCTTTAATTAATTTAGGACTTGGACAAGGATGAAGTTCTTCGCCCTCACTTTTTAATCTACACATTGATGGCGTGTTACGGAAATAGTTGGGAGGAATTTGTTACTACACGTACAATACGTGCATCCCAGACGACCAATTGCTAATTGCCAACGACGAAAACGCAGTCCAGAAAGCCGCTTTTGAAATTATTAAGACGGCAAAACCTTAAGATCTCAACCGAAAAGAACGAAGTAATGGCTTTCAAAGGCGATTAACCAGTCAGATCGAAAATAATTTTTAAGGCTTAAGCCATAGAACAAGTCACTTCCTTCAACTTTCTTGGATCAACATTTTCTTAATGCCATGAAACATATGCACAAGAAAATTACCATATTCAACTACATAAACGTACAATACGACGAACTTTAAAAAAATAAGGTAAGAAAAGACACATTACATGTGGAAAATTCCATGTGGAATATACGGCAGCGATAACTGTAAAATCACAAAATCAAATGAACAAAGATTACAAACAACCGAAAGGTAATTTTTAATAAGAGCTGCTGGCTATACACGAACGGATAGGAAAATAAATGTGGATAAAAGACAAAAAATCGGCGTAATAGGCAACAACAAAATCAAACGAGAATACAGAATTAGATTGAGAAAATATTGAGCGAATGGAAAAAGAAAGAATACCGAGCAAAATATGGAAATATAGAGAGAGAGGTAGAAGATTTCTGGGACGTCCACGCAAGAGATTGAAAGACCGTGATTAAGAAGGGTCGTAACAAGCTTAATTTCTAATACCTAAAGAAAGAAGAAGAAAAACTTTGAAGGAAAAAATGTGTAAAATATAAAAAAAGAAAATAAACAGAAAATTCTCAAGGATCAAACTGGCCAAAATACAATAGGGTATATTTTAACTTGTATATCATGAATTTTGCATTATAACTAACATATTATGACTATAGAATAGCTCTTAATTAAGATAATAAATATCAAATTTAATATTCATATACTTATTACTTAAATTAATTTTGTATATGTTACTGCACCCACAAAATTCTAATCACATACAACGCAAGAAAGACAATGACAGATATCGGAAAAAATGGTCTGAAGGTGCTGAGAGGACCTCGAACTATTTCTGCTGAAATTTGTAAGCATTTTACTTTTAGGAATACAATGCTTCCCATATACTTTGTAGAGAAAATTTGATAAAATGCTTCACTAACATTTTAGTAATATCAAGAGTTACACGACTATATAACTATTGAAATTTGTGCAAAATGTATTGAGAGTTAACGATCAATAAAATCTGAAAATTCTCCGATCCCATCTTTGTTTTTTGCCAATATCAATTGTTTTTAAAGTTGCATCCATATTTTTCCTTAAAAGAAATCGATAAATTACAAAAAGGTTTATTTTATGTTATCTAATATCCAACTTAACAAATTATAAGTGAAGTGTCAGGAACGTATTTTAGTATAACAACTACGTTTAGCAATAAAAATGAGTGTGGCAGCAAAGTGTAGTACACCTTCTTCAAAGCATACTAAGAACTACGTCGGAGAGAAACTTCAAAATCTATCCAGTCGAGTCCAAGCTCGCAGAAGCTTGCACATGACCGAATAGCGCACTCAACGTTTTAAAGATGGAACATTTTAAATCAGGCTTGTGGGGTTATCTGCAGTCGAGCATTAGGTACTCTGAGACAAAATTTTACATGAAATTTATATGAAATCAGGCTGGAGGAGTTTATAAAAATGCTTATCAAGTAATATTATGTGAATTCAAACTTTAAATAATGCGCTGTAAAAGTGTTTTGTACAATGACTTAAAGTACTAAAACTTGAGTACTTATTGATTCACGCAATGGCTCTTTTATTGTCAGTGTTGGATGCAACAGCTTGGATTGCCAAATGACCTCGGCCGTGGATCATTCGCTGTAAAGAAAATGCTGGAGGCGAGAGTTGAGATGCCCACATCCAGGGTCGCGGTTTTACGTTGCGCAGTCCATGAATGGCAATAGCACCACCTTGGCAGTCATTATAATTTCATTTTCGTTGCCGTTTATCAATCAAACGCAGAGCAGTGAACTATTTTAGTGTTCCCTTTACCGAGCGCCTCCTTCGTTAGGTATATCGACAGCGGCAAGGCAAAAAAAACCATTTGCTCCTCACATAAATCCACAATTTTGAATGGAAATTTGAGAAAATGAATACAAAGAGACAGAATGATAACCGTTATTTTATGCTAGATGTTTCTTATTCTCGGTCACTCGAATCCGATCCGGGGTCTGCTACCACATTCCTTCCCTCTTCCGCTAACAATAAGAAGACTGATGCAACAAATTTCAGGGGGGAGGACGGATTCAATGGACCCCTTCCCAGATGCTCGGAAAACGGCAGCACCGATACTGGACTTCGTCCGCCCTTGCAAGGTAGTACCCACGGCGTTTTTTTCTTAAGTCCCTCTCACCAAGTCTACTCCATCCTATAAGCGCTCTGCCAACACCCATAACTCGTTGTTTTCATCCCCATTTCTCGGCCTTAGGCGAGAGAGGAAGCTAAAGCGATTACCATGCCCTTGATCGAAGTTCCAGCTGAAGAAAAATTGCTGTTCTATGACTTTGACATTGAAACAAAAAAAACACAGGCGAAAAAAAAACTCGACGCAGATGATGACTGAAGAGCCTTTTCCGGCATAATGGTCTTTAATACGTTATATTTTTCCGACAGTGAGGACAATGGGCGTGTTGAGCTTTCCTTTTGTCTTCCAGAGAGGCGGGCGGCTTGGTCTTCTGCAAAGCGTCATTGAAGGGCGGAAGGAAGCAAGGGGGTAGGAAATAGAGGGGAAACGTGTAATGGGAAAGGGGGATAACACAGAAGGTAACGGATAGGCCCTACGAAGGTGCCAAAACCTCCCGAGTGCGGGCTTACGTGATCAGAAGACGCAAGAAGCATGGAGACTCTCTCTCTCTCTCTCTTATCGTTCTCAACCTTTCCCCATTGCGAACGGAACAAGTCAGCTCAAAGATCAGCAACAACCTTCGCTATATATTCCGGAATAATTTTAAGAGAACAATGCAGTATTTCAGGTTCAATTGTAAGGAGTTTGCAAATCGAGCTTATCTACTAAAACTTAACAATAAAAGAGTTCATATTATTCTCGCTTTAGGGGGATCTTCATTCGTCTTTTTTTTCTGGACACAACTCACAATCAGACTTCACTAACTGCCATAGGTATACGATGAAAAGCTTTGCTCCCAATAGCTCGAGTTGACGACTGAACAGTTGATGATTACTAGATTTTCATTCCAGTCTGGAATTTTCTTTTCCCATTTTATCTTAGCTATTCGCACCCACGTATATAATCTGCTTCTCGAAATTGTTTTTCCTTACTCTTCCTCATTGTTTTTTTCCACTTTTAGGGCTCCATTATTTACACTGCTGGGCATACTTTTGTGCCTCAAAATGTATTGTCCCAGCATAATGGACACAGGAGGAGTATACAACCCGGCATCTTCAAACTCATCTTGCCACGGAAGCCTTCATACGAATGAATCAAACTAGTTGAAATCTCCACTTATTCAGATATTTCATCCACTCTTTGAAGGGCTTTCTTTATTAGCTACGCGATCATTTCATTTCATCGTAGAAATTCTTCTGCATAGCCACATCTCCATCACTTTCAAGCTTCTTTTCTCGAATTCCTCCATCAGTCACATCTCACGGCCGTACAGTAATGAGCTCCAAAAATAGTACGTTAATGAAGAAAACCAATAATATTAGAGTGAACCCACGGTTTGGACCCATGCGTCTCATACGACTCGTACATGCTTGGTTACGCTTATTTTAGGAAATAGTAAGCCCTATGGTTGGATGTGAATGCAAATATTTGTGCATGGATTCGGGCGTTCATGCTTACCTAATATAAAACTTCTTTCAAACCATGTAGTTTTTCATGTAAAATTTAATGAAGACGATTAGTGAGAGCCAATGATCATTAGTAAGTTTTCATTGGTAATTTACATAAGTTAGAAACGTTAAAGAATCACCCATTTCAACCAACATGTGAAATGTGATGTTGGTTCATATTGCCTGCCAATGACTAGCGTACCCACTCAAAGATTTTATTTACAAGACAATTCGAAAATGTCTATTTCTTGGACTATATTTTTTCGGATCCAAATTCCGGTCTCATTCATCTTTTCTTTCCAGGGAAAAAACAGCTCACCTAAAAGCTGATTATCTCGGAAACTTGGCGGAGTCGAACTTTTTCAGCTAGCATTAAAATTCTCTTCTAATATCCAAGAATTGACTATCTCATTTTTTATCTCTTTTTTTTTAAACCCCTAATTTTTTTCATAAATCGTTTTTATTCCGCTCTAAATGAAATATTATGAAATTTACCCAAAATCGTTGCCTTCTACATTTCGAAAACGTAACTTACACAATACAACTACGAATTTCTGCACGTGATGATTACAAACTATAATATGCGCAAGAAGAAAAAAGAGGGATCTCTAACGTATTACGTATTTCAATTTTTGAAGGAACGTTGAAATTAATAACGTGGCACTTACGAGGTAACGCTTGAAGATACCTCAACATCGAATGCTGTCCTTCGCGTGAACTTGATAAATGACACCAGTGTACAAAAATCGGATTAAAAATAAATTTCTTTGGAATATTTATATTAGAAATGAAAAAAAAATAAGAGGCCCGAAAGCTCCATAGGTGTGCAGATGAAAGTTAGCAGATGGAAATAGAAGAAATTAAAACGAGTTCTAGTGCTTAATGTAGGTATCTTCATTCCCAGAAACAGAATCAGAAAATACCTATGTCCATCATCATCGATACTCATCAATCCTGTCATCGGCCTCATACAGCTATCCACTCAATTCTCCCATCACCTTTTGTACTGCTGTTAACATGAAGTTAAATGATAAACTATTCTCCAACGACAGTATAAAACACCGAACCTGGAAATAGGCCCACTTTTAGTAATAAACACAATGATTACGAATACGTTCTAACCTCTTTGATAAGGATCCATGATTTTTTTACGGTGATGCAGCAATTTTATCCTTATCTTTTCAAAGGAAAAAGCGCCGAGGGAAATGGCGAGCCATATAAATTCAACAGTCGGGGTTAAAGTCGTTATTCGAAGAAATGTACCTATCAGTACACAGGAAATTGTTACTCCTTGAAAACTTTAAGCTATACATCCCTAGCTCTGCCGTTCATTGCCCTACAGGTCTGAAACTTATTTTTAATCATCATTAAATTCGAAACTCTCATTTTACTTCCAAATAGATCCATGCACTCCAGAACCCACTCACGCCTGCATCCATGCGATCCTTCCCCCTGCAGCCTCCCTCGAACCCTCACCCTGTCGAATCCTGTTTTGTCTTTCCGCTTCCCCTCCAATCTGGAGCGGTGCCAGATTCCTCCACCGCCTAGTAAAGGCAGCCAATTATCGAACGGCATATTTCTGCGACGTAGTCTTCCGTATACATACTCAGAACTTCTTTATTCTACTACGGACTAAAATAACTGAATGTAGTTAATCATATGTGCAAATTTTATTCTAAGCATAAATGTATGCGATAAACTTGGTTAATTAAAATGAGAAACAGGCAGGCATTAGCAGGCAAATTAAATCCAATGAGTGGTATCGTACATTTCTTAATTGTGTAATGCGAATCAGGCCTAGGCATACACACTACTGTTTTAGAAATCAATTTTGGAAAAAAACAACTATGGATAGATGGACAGAGAATAACGTGTATTTCTAAAAGTAGAAATGATTTCCAGAGTTAATTCATAAATCGGATACCCTGGGTTTTAAATATGAATAACTTTCCTTTTACTAAATGTCATCATTTAACTTCCATAAGTTCTCATTCCAAGCGTCTTGAAAGAGCTCGCCTCGATTGGTATAGGTATGGATGTAATGCATTCAGTGGGGTTTACGCACGAGCAGAGCTGAATGGAATAAGAGCTCTTCGCAGGAAAATGATTTTTCAGTTTTGCACTCCTAAAATAAACAAGAGTAAGTATGAGACGGAAATAATAAGAGTAACATGACAATGAGTCGCTCGTGCATAAAAGAGCATCCGCGAGAATGCTCTTTTATGTCATAAAACCTATAACGTAATATACGATGTGCATAGTAAGTTCATCAGCACATAGAATACGAAGAACAGAGAAGATTATACAAACATAAATAAATACATTTTAATGTGAACTACGCGATTTCTTCGACGTGAACCACTGTTATCCAGCAATATTACCAGAGGTTTGAAAATTGCGTGCTTTCCGCCATAGGAGGCGTAGCCTTTGAAAATAGCACCTTCATTAGCAGAACACGCGAGAACCACACTCTCGAAATTCATTCTCCACACCGTTTTTGCCACTTCTGAGCCTGTAATTCCGGAGATAGTGGCGTGACACATTAATATTTAGTGTCCTTTTAATAGCTTAGTTAATGGTATCATAAATTTCACTTGAAAGTTAACATCAATTTGTAAAGATTCTACAGGCATGCCTGTACCTATCAGCAAATATTCCTAAAACATTTTGTGTTGCGGCGTGCATAAATGTAGCATTGCATAATTTTTCGATATATTTATCCCATAATCACGGATGAAATATTCCACAGGTGACACAAATATTTACCTTCACCTTAATTCATTTTCTTTTGAGAGCAATCGAGTGGAGAGTGGCGAAAGTAGCATTGGATGAATCATGAGAAAGATAGTCATCACAGAAAGGAGCGTCTTGATTTTGAGATAGGATCTGGAAGTCATTGTAGTGCAGACGGTGCTACTGCCAAAATTGAGATGTTCTTATTACAATATCATTGGTATTCGGAGGCTTTCTTTGTTTCATAGAGATCCCAGATGAGAGGATAATGATTCTTGAGAGAATTAACGTCTTTAAGCGGGCACTTTAATGTCATCTGATTTCATATACAAAGAGGATGATGAGAGGGAGGCCAGCTAACACAATTGAGACCTCTCTTCCACGCACCGAAATTGAAATGAAGTAATCCAAATGGTTTAAGTATTGGCTGAGTTGAAAAATAAGAATTGACTAGATTACGACAGAATATCCACAACAGTAGGTGGATTACTTCTTCCTTTAAACAGCATGATATTTATGTATTCCCGATCAAAAGCCGAAACAACTATATGTCTTACATGTTAAGGCTTATTGCTTCAAATACCACTTAAAATTCAACTCGATATGCGGGGAGAAAACCAAAGAGTGAACTCAATTACTGAAGTGTATAACACATGCACTTTAATTAACGCTTTTGATTGAAAACGTTTAATTGAACAACTGTAATAATGTTCACCTTGGTTTGCCATCTTCATAGATTAGAAATGAATATATAACATTTATTTTTAACAATTTATAGGCAGATGAAATCTCACTAAGGTGGGAAAATACAAATTAGAATGCTTTCTGTGACCAAAGTAGACGATTAAAAGGCAGCAGAAAAATAACGGAACAAGTTGATACTTGATGTAGCACTAAGCATCATTTATGGACCATAGCATTCAGACCTACAAGTAATGGACAACTATAAGAAAAGGTAAATATATTACTTAATGAATTACTTTTCTTTGAAAAATGCACTGATGTTGAACCAGCTATTTTAGAGACAGCAATATCAATTTCAGAGCCACTGTAACAAATCTCACGATGAGGAAGGAAAGATATTTCCCAAAAAAAATCCTGCCCATTCTATTCCCCAGGCGCCGCCAAGGTCTTCGATCTGATAAACAACTGGGAAGAGTTTTTCATATTGGTCGTAATAGAACTTGAGGCTCCCCGAAGGACGCCCCCGAGACAACCTTATTCCCTCAACGCTTCCCGCAAGGTCAGAAATTAGGGTACTTTGCACTTAAATATCTTCCTTTCTCCCGGCTTTCAATAGCACACGTTCGAATTGTTAACGTACTCTTCTCTGCAGAATAAGAGCCCTAAAGTGATCATTAACTCGTAATGATATCTCTTTCATATCATCAATTAATTTCTCATGCATACGCCCCAACTCTCAAGACTACACTATCAGCCTATGGTGTGTGGCAGGATGCAAACGCTGTTTTATTTTAGGCGAAATTTGCTGAAATATCGAAAAAATTAGTCCAACAATATATTTTGATTTATATAAATTAATTTTAAGATTCACAAATAGGGTTTTCATAGTAAACTTGACTGTTACACTCAGCGATGAAGCCACTCATTCTCTGTCAAATGTTTGTAAGTGTGCGGTGCTTGGTATATTTCAATCTACATGTCTCTCCACAAAACTAAAGGCGTTTGATCTTCTTCCATCTAACATATACCTACATGTTTAAAGATCTAAAACCGAACATTTCTTTTAAGCCAGAATATTTTCTAAAGAAAAACGATCGATTTTTATTTATATTTTGCTAGACGGGACAGGCTGCAAAGTAAGTTTGGGTATCATTCTTGACCCCCTCCACGTCCGCACAGAATAGTCCTGACGAGAAATTCTTTTCCGTCTGATGCTAAGAACGCGTGGAGAATCACGTCATCAATTTCTATCACCCTTCCACTTAAGTGCTTAGCAGTGCGATGATGGGGTTTGTGTAGAGAAGTTCATACTCTTTTAGG
>LYUA01000318.1:498416-510900 GCA_002093875.1 Calopteryx splendens
AGCGTAGGTTGGAGGCTTTTGAGATGTGGGTGTGGAGAAGGGTGGAAAAGGTGAAAAGGACGGAAAGGAAATCAAAGGAAGAAGTTTTGAGAATGGTAGGAGAGGAGGCTATTGGTAGAAATCCAAAGAAGGCTGGAAAGGTGGATGCGGGGCGTGATGAGTGGCAATAGATTTCTGAAGAATGTGAAAGAGGGTAGAATGTTGGGTAAGCGAGGGAAAGGGAGGAAAAGATTCGGCATGCTGGATGGAATGCAGGGAGACAGAAAATATGTAGAAATGAAAAAAGGGTTATGGTAGAGTTGACGTGGTGTTTCCATCAGAAACCTACCCTAACTAGTAGATTACCATTAATAATAATAAAAGTAAATTGAAGGGAAGATCCGGCGAGGAGGACCAAGGGACAAGTAAAAATAAATAAGGACATGAGACCGAAAATTTATCAGGGCGTAAGGGAATTGACTTCAAATAGGGAAGAATGAAAGGCTTCAGTCAACTAATCATAGGATTGAAATAGTGATGATGATGAACCCATCATTCGGCACATCCCACGGATGTATGTACACTGCATTGCCAAATGTTCAGTCCAATGGCTGGGTAGGTGCTTCTATATCTTATTAATGTATTACAGATAGCGATCCAATGCCCGCAAGAAAATTTAAATTCTATTGGGCTGAAATTCGGTTTATTCTCGGTCTTGTTCGTGTCATTCTTTTTCGCTGAAAAATTATTAGAAAATCACTATTATCTCATTATACATTTATCTATAACACCCATACATGTATTATATACCGATGAAAAATTCTATAAATACTAAGATGACTTACCCAACTCAAAAAATTCAAATCTTTCCACAATAGCAAAACCCTCTTTATTTATTCCAAAAAAAACCTTAGACAACTTCCTCCTCCAATGTTCCGCTTCCAAGAATAAACCGAGAATTTTCTTCCTACTCCTTCAAGAATAAGCGTTGAGTAATTTTTTTTACGACCCCCACTCTTCTCTCTCTCTTTTTGACTTTTATGCCTCTCTTTTCTCAGAAATTTTAATTGGGCTTTCTCCCGTGGCCACTCACTCTCGCCAGTGTGAGAGGAACTAGAGCACTTTTCCAGGTTCAAACAAAAGAGCTCAACGCCAAAAGATTTCCGCCGTTTTGACACGGTTTACCAAAAGAATATAAATGGCTATGGGACTAGAATAAACATTTCGTCGAGTTGGTCTGAGGAAATGGCACAAAGAGAGATGGATTCTTGGAAACTCGAATTTTCCAAGGATAAATTTGATCTCGAGTGCCACGATGCACAACTTTCACTCAAGGCTGTGAATAATGAGGCGGTGAACTATTTTTGGCGTCGCGCAATACATTCACAAAATTTCGCCGAGCGCTTTTCTTTCTATCTCCTGCTTTCCAGCGAGCAACTGACGTCGAATCAGTGAGGGGAATCAAATTGACGGGCAATGTCAAGGCTGGAATTCGTACGGCGACCTTCAACCTTACGGCAGCACGCATCCTTGGGTCCCCTTTGAAATCGCTCCCTTCTCTTCGCCATTCCAACCTCTCCTTCAAACCTCCTCTCGACCCGACCCACAGCCGTCCATTACCACATTCCGGGCACAGAGCGGCGACAAGGGCATTAAATTAAGGTGTGATGGGGAGTAGAGAGAGGGAGAGATGCGAAGGGGTCAAAGGAAAGGAAAGCAGAGTTGAAAGGTCAAAGAGAGTGAACAAGGGAAAGCCACCGAGGAAAGGGGTTGGAGGAAATGGGAATTAATACTAAGGAGCGGAAGAGGAGGAAAGAGAAATAAAAAAAGAATAGGCATAACATTTGAACAAAATTTGAAAATAACAGAAATGGTAAAAAAAAGGATAGTAATTTAATAAAATTAAATAAGTTTACTACACCTTAATTCAAAGGCGATAATACTTCCCAGTATAAAGTGCATTCCGATAGAAAAATAAAGGAGACTTTCCAATCAACCAAAAATGATGTATTAATAAAGTGAAACAAATACATTGAAGCCGAAGAAGAGGTATTAAGATACCTCGTAATTTTAATCATCCTTAGGAACACTTTTCAAAGCAAAGCTTTCAAACTCCCAAAAAACATTTACCATCATAATTTCAACTGATCGACTACTAAAACTTGTGCGTTAAGATGATTCCCAACTTATGTCATCATTTCTTCCAACTGTGAGCAAAAATTCCATGGAATGCCCAGGGATCACGCTTCGCACGATGGCAATTGAAAGCTTAAAGCTTGATAAATAGAATAATCTAATTTTCACAATCATGTATTTCATAACAAATTCATTTAGACACAGAAAAGTATATTAATTATAGCGCCAATTATATTTAGTACCCTTTGGGAATATGTAATGGAATTTTCATGAACTAATAAGAGTTAATTACGCTTTATACTAAGAATTGTATGCTTCTGAGTGAGTGGAAAAAACATTGCAAACCATCTTTACCAGGGGACAATAAAAGGAGCATAGTTGTTTAATTCACATTCCTTCATAACGGAAATTATCAGTTTAGAATATGAAAGAAAATAGTTCCAAAAGAGATATATCCATCACAGTAAATTGGCACAATGATAACAACCATCAACTTCACAAAATGGCAAATCATAAACTTTAACCTCATTCTCCAGAAAACTTAAACATTTTCAACAGCGACGATTTTTTTCCAATCTAAAGATAATGGTACTAGGGAGAGAGATGAAAAAAATGTAAACGAGAGTGAATGGTGTATAATATAGATGAATTAATTCAACAACAAGCATTTTAATAAGCAAGATATAGAATCCAATTTAGCTAAAATAGAATTATACAAATTTATTGTCTCAGTCGTAACTTTGTGGAATTTGCAAAACATATTTAAATTAGAGAAGTAACTTGTAATTCCACACACTAGTGCGTGTGTGGAACGTGTGGAATAACAAGTTACTTCTCTAATTTAAATATACAAATTTATGTAGCACACAAACTTTATAAAATTGCAAATTCTACCGAATTTCATAGTAAAATTTAAATAAACCCGTGCATAAAACAATAATTACATTTTTTGAGTAATTTTCACTACCAACAAAGCCAAAACTCTCAAGACAGCAAAAAAATAGAGAGGGAGAACTACGACTATCAGCCTTTCAGAAAAACTTTTCCCCACGTCCCTTTCTCTTCTCTTATTTCTGTAATATGAGAGACAGAATGAAAAATATAAAGCAATAGGCATCTTATATGAAGAGCAAAACTAGCTTTTAAAAATCTAATTCACAAGGAAAAAGGAAATTAGGTCTGTAAAAGAAGTACATATACATGAACTGAAATAAATTATGAAATGTACATTAGTGTATACGTAAGCGTGATGGAGGACTAAAAACTTTGATTAAAATAAAAGTTCCATTACGCTACCATTATTGAGATAACTTCTTTGTATATCATCACTTAGAAAACTTCACTGTAAACAGAGTAGCCCACTGGTTCAAACGTTCATAAGGAGAGAGAAATTAATTTGGTTCGGCGTTTTTGACACATTACCGATCGCGCCGCATAAAATACACGGAGTAATTTATTCGCAAATATTACCATGATTTATCCTTCCCCCACATCCCGTTTACGGCATACGTACTTTTTACCGCTCAACATAATTTTCATTCTGGGAAATCCGACCTCGGAAGGTGAGGAGGAGGGAGGGGGTGGCCTATTGTAAGCCGTAATAACTGACCTCTCCGGAATAGTCCCGTAAACACCTTGAGCACAATTGTTGATCTTAGCGGCACATCATCAGGTGAAGTTAAAAAAAGAGTAGAGCGCATTCAAATGATGTTTTTTTCCCACAGCGGTTTCCGCTGCAGACAACATCCATTCAAAATCTCCTTCGCAAAGGAGTTCGGACGAGTGCATGCAAACGGGACGACCGACGGTCAATCTCGCATCGGGTCACCTACCACAGGCATTTCCCAGTGGCGCATTTCCGTCTCTCTCTCTCTTTCTTTAAAAGCCGCCATGCCTCTCCCCCTCCTCCCACACACACACACACACCCTACCCTCACTATAACATACCCCGATTCAACTCGTTCCCGTTCCCAACCAACCACCGCTTCCCTTTTTTTATCTCCCCTCCTCCCTCGCATCTCCCACGAGACGGCGGCTGCGTGCCCGTGAGGCTACGCCGGCGAGAGTCTCGCTCGTGAGAAAGGCTCTATGCTTCACTGGTGCTCTCGACCCGTCTCGCCGTCATCGCTCGCTCCGGAGTTCTCGCGGAACAAAAAAATAATAAACTAACCTTTCCGATTTCGCGAAGAGGAGCGAGACAGGGATTTGAAAAAAAACAAGGTGAGGAGTAATGAAAGAGTCGTCACGACGATGCTTCCGCGAGGGACGGATCCGACTGAAAGGGTGACTCGAATCTCCGCCAAATTTTCCGTCCCTTAGAAAATGTGAAGTCACGATTTAGTTTTTAAAGCCTCCCTTTTTTTATCTAATCCTCTCCCGTAAAAATATATTACAAAAGACCGTCATATTCCCTCGGGATGTACTTGAGGGGTAAAATGAAATCATGTTCAGTTCAAAGAAAGTTGCGGAATAAATGCTCGCCATTCTTCAACCAGCCACTTTCAGACAACTTCTACGCTTAATGTAAACAGGCCTAGCCGTTTTTTCTTCTCCTAGTTGACAATGGGCGTTTGCATAGGAAGTAAATTGGGGAACCTCGACCGCCCATAGATCTTCGATGACCTCATATATTTCAGACACACTATGATTTTGTTATTCAAGCCATTTAAGTCTGCAAAGCAGATTTATTGGAAAAAAATTAATTATATCGCTGTAAAAGGAGTAGGGGTAAAGTGAATGTAAAGATTAATGAGGAAGCTTTATTTTCTTCTTTCGTCCACCCTCCCCATTTATATTTCAACCTGTTTTTGGCAACCTGTACAAAGGTCACCGACTAACGACCACTAGCACTGAAGGGAAAAGCTGTTAACCTCAGCGAACTGGTCGGCTCACCGTCTATTTTTTTACTACGGTTCCAGATCATTTCGAAATCAAATTTCTTTGTTCCCCTTCTAATGATTACTTATTGAGAGTAACACATAGATTAAACTTAAAAAAAAAGTCCATATGCTGAATAGGGACGTGAACCGGCGAACTGTGAATAAACTTCCTCGCTGCAGGATAACCCAGCCAATATAAAGCGAGGACTGCATGTAAAAAACACACAGCACCAAAATTCATATCAACTTCCTTACACCCTACGAGTGGTGAGTACCCATGCGTTTAAAAAATTAATTGTAAAATGAATTTACAATTAGAATATATGTCTAAAAATGTTCATAAACAAAAATATAATTGAAATAATTCAAGGTATCAATGATGAACAATATGAATAATATAAAAAATCAACGTGAAAACTATCACCTTATGCTATACTAAAGGGTAAAATCACGCCTTAGTTAATCCAATTCCATCTCTAATGAGAATATTGGGATGGAAAAAGGAGAAATGATCGAAAATTCGATGATTATCCAAACATATCAAAAACGCTTGCTACACTATTAAAGTCGGCTGACATAGAAATACCATGCTAATTAATTTCAAAGCTCAAGCTTCAGCTTTGATTAATTGTTGGCGACTACATCAAATTGGACAAATTGGTAGAATTTGAATGTTGCATTAAAAGTTGAAACAAAATATTTGATAATATATTTTTTTGGTCTAAAGCTTGGAGAAAAATATTTTGATGCACTAGCAAATTCAACTCAAGTTCATTGACGGAATAATACAGAAAGAGAATATAAGTATATCGCCGTGAAGTTCACATATGGAATTTCAGGCCAAAAACACTGAAATTAGTTCTGACATTTCTCGTTAGGGGAAGCAGAAAACGCCTTAAATTTATAAAGTAACCTATAACCGAATAAGACCGCTATCCGTTAGAATTAACATCTTGGATGATCCATATACACGAAACTAAAGATTATGACATTTGGTGAAGAACTTTCATTAGGATTTCTTCCGACTATTCTTGCCTTCAGACAAATCGCATATTTCCGTACATGGCGGATGCTTTAATGGTACGGTAAAATTCTAGTGTCAGCAAAAATAGGAACTGGAGTGAAGAATATTTCCAAAAGACAAGGAAAGAGAGTTAAAAATATATATTAAAGGGGAAGTTCCAGCATGGCTATCCATTAAAAGACACTATAAATCATAATCGTTACACGCAACACACCTCAACCATTAAATCAAGTTTACTCTATCTCTGAAGTTAATATATTTCTGGGTTTCCACACCAAATATCCCGCAAACTCTGGCCTTTAATTATACAGTTTAGGTCTTTCACTTTATTGTTCACTATCCCTCGCTCTGCTCCACGTAACTGCACTTCATTCTCATAGTAGTAAAAACGACTGTTTAGAACAGAGTACATTTATTACATATTTTATACTACTCTTTTATTATTATTTTTTGTTTTTTAAATGCTATCTCCAAATGACGTTGTCCGTCATATTTATTAGCAAAAATAATTACCTCATTTAAGGAAAATTACCAAGGTTCCTCGATGTTCCTGTAGCTGAATGATTGACACAGTGGAATACAACGCCGTCATAAACAACTTAGTCATCATGAAACGCATGAGGGGTGTTTAGAAAAAGAAAAAAGTCTTATCTAAGCAATGAAAAACACATCTACATACCTATCATCCTTCTAGCCGCAAAAGGGGAGTAATGAATTATACAAGGCAGAGGAGATAAAGCTATTCTGACTTCAGGGTAGAAGAATTATATAAGTTAAGGTTAAACACGTGACAGACAAATGGGAGGTTCTTCAAAGGAAAGAAGGATGGCTTTTCAACTGTAAATTTGTCTTGAATGTTGTTTCATATGCGTAACACTGTTGAATATTTTGCTGAGAAATTTCTCGTCGGTCATTGATCATACTTAGGACCAACCCAATTGGCAAGGAAGGACCGCGTCCGTGTCCCACTATGCACTTCGATACTAGTAGGAACACAGCCAATTAAAGTTATAGGAGAGTTCTTAAATGTGGAACGGCCCATGGGACAGAATTCTAAATAGGTCGCTCCAATTAAAGCAGGAGGCAAGCCCTACATAATGACCCCGAGCATAGGAAATAAACGAAGAACGGAATGTTAACATATTCTCAAGGATAATTTCATAATATACTAAGTTCAATGAATTAATTTTATCAATAACCTATTCTTAGCGATAAAAAATACTGCATCAAATTTATGTTAATTTTATTCAATTAAGTAAAAAACAAACTGTATGATAAACGACACAGAGAGGGAGAAATCACAGAGTAAAAACAGAAGCTGGAGAAATCGTTATCATTTTAAAAAATAAACGAGAGGAAGAAATGAGAGAGACCTAGAAAGACAGGTAAGAATATTTTAGAAGAAATAAGGTCATTGAGCGAATAAAAATAGATTTTTTAGATAGAGATAATACAGAACTAAGCTCAAAACAATAAAATTCTAGTTACTAAGAACATGAAAAACGTGCATGAGCGCTAACATGAAAAAATTATTTATTTGCATTATTTTTTCTGAAGAAACTAATTCCAACGATGTTGCATTTGAAAGAACTCCGCGCCGTATTAAATTTTCAAAAATCAAGTAGCCATATGATAGTATTATTTCACATTGTGTAAATCCTAATTTAGCGATTTATATTAAATTTTTACTGAATACGCAATTTATGGTACTTTCCTAAGACCTCCAACTAACCACTACCCTCAGAGTAAAAATGAAGCCTGCAATATATTGCAAGCATAAGAAAATGATAAAAATATATCCATAAGAGGAAAAAATACGAAAAAGATGATTTAGAAGATGAATCAAAAAATAATTATGAAGAAAAGTTACCTCTGAATAAAGTATGCACCATTTCATCGTAATAGTGTTTAGGAAAAGGGTAAAATAAATAAATAAAATCTTGGAAGGGAGGATAACTCGCCGAAAAATTCGAAATACGAAAATCACGACGGTAGTTGCATGTGGAAGACAGCAAACCACAGTAACCAATCCGAAGGCCGGTTGTATAAGTGACCGTTGGTCTCGCCACTACTACTAAGCCTACAGCATGCGAAATTCACACGTCAGGGTAAGAGGGCCAATTATTTTGCCTACGCCGCCTGAGATTTCCCATGAAGAACTAACATACGAAATAATCAGCTTGAGTGAATTTGAGGGTGCCAGGAGTAATCATCCGAAATCGAACGCGGGTCCCCCGGTCAGTAGCCCTCGCTCCACTCACTCGACTACCACGGCGCTTCATCGCATTTAACTGCCTTCAATTTAAGAAACGGAGACAAACAGAGGGTGAGACCGGGTTGCCACGGAGCGATGTAAATTCCCGAATGGCGAGAGAGGTAAAAATCAAAAGAAGCTGCTGTCGGAAAGGAAGAAGGATCAGGAATACGAAATGAGTTGTGTTCGGGGGGAGTGGGGAGCTAGATGGAAAGGGCGGAAGTTGGAGCGAGAGAGAGAGGGAGGAAGAGGAGGGTGAAAAGGAGGATGGAGTGCGAAGTGCGTTAACCGAATGGAGAGGGGTGGGATGAAGGATAGGCCACGAGAGAGCGTGTAACGGCAGGGCGTCGCGGTCCACGCGGCCGGGGGCCGAGCATCCCGTTTCCCGTTCCTCCGCTTCCATCTCCGCTCCACGCTTTGCCCCCGCCCCTCGCCTCCCCTCCCTCCTTTTATCAGACCCGAAGGGTACGCAGTGCATGCTCCGCGATTCTGTTCTCCGATATCCCGACAAACAAACGTCCAGGAGGGGAGGGACTATTTTTCAGAGGAAATGTTCTTCTCCGTGTGCAACATGAGGGGAGGAGAACTGATTGCCGAGGAGTTTTTTGTTCCTTCTCCTCCTCCCCCCTCCCGTGTCCCATCCATTCCATTCTATCCCTCTCCGCATCCCTTGCTTGCTCCGATTCTTTATTTCCTTCCAACCCTTCGTTTGTAGGCACATCGCGGGGGTAATTTCCTTTCATTCTCCCTTTCCCCGCAATTTGATTATAATTAAACATTTTCTCCATCCTTTTTTCGATCAATATGCCGTGGGAAAAGTGGTCTATGTCATAAAAGAAGGATCAGAAATTGAAATTCAACTCGCAGATGAGAGGAATGTTTATTCTGCGCCTAACGTTCGTGGGCTGGAGGTCTGAATATTCCGGCTACTTAACAACTTTATTCTAACATCGAAGGAATAATCGAGGACTACACCTTGCAATATTATGTAATACTAGTGTGAAAGCTTAAGTTAATTAGATGTAAGAGCAAGCGCGTTCGTACGAAGAATAGTTTTTTTCGTTGAATTCGGGACCAAAAAAAAAGAAAAGTTATAATTCGGCAAAAAATTAGTATTATTAACGTAGTAGCTAATGAAATGGTTTACAGTAAACTAATATGAAACACAAAATTATATATATTTTCACCTAAATATTAAGGCATAATAGAACCAAATTTAGTCACCTATGAATTACTGATGATGTTAAGTGTTTTAGAAGCTCTTCCGCCCTAGGAGAGACTGCCGAGTAGTCAAAACTTGAAATACGGATGTAACGGTTATGTAAATACTAACGCCCTCCAATTTCGAAGGACCCTTTAACATAGCTGACACAAAAATATAAATTATAACTTTTTAGTAGGCCCTAAATACTCAGAAGCGATTAATATTTTTTTTTGATAAGTTTGATTCGCACGCTTAAACAAATTTAACTAACTTTCTTGAAACTCCTCCAAAGGTAGACGAAATGAAAAGCTATTCTGTATTCTCTTCTCATTGCCACAATTCTTCTTTTTTACTCCTTCTACATTATCTTACCCTAAGTATACTCATAATGTCCCACGCGCATAAACAACTTCGGTTTTGAGACGAAATCCTTTTTATTTATGGTGAGGAAGGCTGGAAAAAAATCAAGGTTCTCTAGCACTTTCCGAGTGACTCCTGCCCGTTACGACAGAGATTAAATGCCACGCACTTCTGCGGTCTCCGATTATAAAAAGGGGTTCTATTTTAGAATCAACCAAATAGCGGACCTTTGGAATACCATTATAATGATACACTCCCCCTTCGAGAAATATTTCCTGCACTTTCGTTTTGTTTCACGAAAATACAACTTGGCCACGACCTCAGCCCACCATCCCCATCCTAACGTACAACATGCATCCCTCCCCAAGCCTCTCTCGACCTCCTCGATCCTCCTTGGAAGCACTGGATCCCACTCTCAAGACCGCAAATAACCAGCGTGTTGCCCTCTAGACGACGTCTGCGCCCCCTCCATTTCTCTCCTTCGTCCACTCCATCTTTTATTTTTTTTAAGATTCTCACCTCTCTTCCTTTCTCAAGTTTCCCGAGCCCCTGTATTTTACCACCGTACCCTTTCTCCTGCTACCCGGTGCCTTCCCACACTGTTTTCACGCGATACCGCCCCCAGCCCCTAACCAAACCAGAGGCCTTTCCAAACGAGTGCCCCCCCGTGCGAACCCATGCAACTGTGGGATGGTGGGGGGAAGGGTGAGGGGGGGGGTATGACCCTTTTCATCAGTTCCTCCTCTCTCTTTGCCCACCTTTCACATCCGCCCCTTAACACAGTCGGCACTAGGCTTCTCCTCACCTCGAGGTCTTTTCCACAAACTCATGCACTCGGATGGCCTCATCCCGTCCCCGAATGCATCTTCATTACTGATTTTACCTCATCCTTCCCAGTCTCCAATTTTTCGCGTCCTCTATTATCCTTACATCCGATTCAGCAATCCCACTTCATACCTCACCCATATCTGTTTTACATAAGAAAAATTCACTCAAAAAAATGTATCGCCGAAGCTATTTTACTCCGCTCTCTCAATGCCCGCTGTTTTTATTTTATCGCTTTCCATAATTCTTTCTCGCCGCGGTGCTGGGTAGCCCTATATTCCCATGAAAAGAGCATGTTCCAAGAAACCAACTTTAGCTATTCGATGTTATTCCTCAATACAGGAGTTAGCAAAGAATGTTAACATAAAACTAACATAAGTTTGCTCTCACATGAATCAGTAAGTACAATTTAACATAATATTGGAATTTGGATTTATAAAGAATTAAAATTTGAAAACCTTACTATAACCTGCATTAGAATTGGAAACTTAACTGCAGTGCAACTAGGAAAAAATTATCATATTTTTAAAATATCGGAGGAGAAATAGAGAGTCCTATAACTTTTGCTTTTCCCAACGGTTAGCATTTCGGTGGTGAACGATGAAATGAGTTGCCCAACGGAATATTGTTACAATGTAGTGTCTGTAGATTTTTGAGATTAGTAAATCTTTTCAGATTTTTACTAAATATACCTAGTGCGCTTTGGAACGTCCATGTGACGTCTGTTCGTTGCGACGGAGAATGCGACGCACTTTTACGTGATCTGACCATAAAAATGTCTTTTAGAATCACGTTAATAACCGACCTATCAAATACCATTAAAATGATAGCCAGAGATATTTCACAGCTCGTTCGTTTTGTTCCACGGAAGTATACCTTGTCCACAACCTTAGCCCACCATCCCCACCCTAGTGTACAAAACATATCCCGCCCCAAGCCTCTCCACCTCCTTAATCCTTGAGGAAACACTGGACCCCGCTCGCAAGTATGAAGTGTAACTGAAGTTGGACTGTTTTGGAAGTTGGACTGCAGTTGGAAGTTTTTAACACGAATATAAGAACATAAATATTTTAAATTTTTTGTCAAATTGACATGAATTCAGAAGCAGAAAAATTGTTTCAATAGAAAGCTTTGCTTTATTAACTAGGGGAAAATATCATGAAGAGGGGAAAGTGTGAACAGGTAGGAATATTTCCGTTTATTAAAACTAATAAGAGAAGATTTTTCTCGGCAAGGCGAATGCTTATTCTGGATGTTCATTAGGGACTGCGTTTAGGAGGTACTGGCAAAACAAAGAAAAAATTAGAGCTCTCCTGCTAATATATGCCTTCCTGTCGAAAAAACCTGAGCGACCGCTCCTTAGGTAACGAGGACACAAGAGAGAGAATGGCATTCATTCAAAATGGACGGGTACTTACCAAAATTAAAATGCAGTGGGAGATAAGTGGAAAGCGATTTAATATTCTCCCTGAAGCATTATCCCATTTAATCTCAACTGCAACGGCCATGAAAAAATGACACAGCCCTTGCAAATTCCACCTACTTCTGGACAAAAATCTTCCATAACATTGCTATTACATCATGTGGATACTGTATATTGCCTACCTCAGAACGCCATTCTTCCTGTCCTATCACCTCCATTGGAAGCTATTACTTTGAGCATAGAACGAGCACTCTTGCAACCAACCCCTGTGTCTCGGCGTTAATCCGCAACATTATGGGAATCGGACGCAGCCCGCCCATTCCCCCTTTTATACCAACCTCGCCCGTCCATTCCCCATTATCTTCCTCGCCACATCTCCCAGGCGTTGCCACGTGCGACC
>LYUA01000318.1:563873-574402 GCA_002093875.1 Calopteryx splendens
GAATGATTTTTTCACTGTGAATTTTTCGCATATACACAGGGTAAAAGATAGGGAACACCTGACGGAGACGCACGAATGAAAATCCTAAAAAAACTCTCACATATCAAGTTACGGAATTAGAGTCCGCAGTAGAAAAAAAATGAGTCGGATGCAATAAGAACGAAAATACGATGAAATAAGGAAGCTGGGAGACCATAGGAGGAAAAGGATATCGTAGGAGGAAAAGGATATCGTGGGAGGAAAAGGATATCGTAGGAGGAAAAGGATATCGTAGGAGGAAAAGGATATCGTAGGAGAAAAAAAAGATGACCTAAAGAAGAGAAGCGTCAAAAACATCGAGGGTCTACAATTTATCCCCTTTACTACGACGAAAAGTACTACAAAAACGTGGGCAAGGACCACAGATGTATGATTTTCAACACATTTTCGAAATAGCTCATCCAGCAGGACATAAAAGACTCGAGAAACTACAAAATTAAAAAAACAATGAAAAAAGTCCAAGCAGATAAATTAAGACATTTGCTTTGCACATTTTCAGAGCGCTAATCTTAAAACGAGACATATATTTGAACGATTATCAAAACACCCTCAGCCTGGTACATTACCAACACGCCCAGGTACCTGAATGGTAATATCTCTCTAAAGGTAAAAGGGTAATGCAGGTACTGGAGAACTGAATTAGAATATTTTTACTTATTTTTTTTCGCACCTTATCTGTTTTGTTTTACATTTCCCCATTTATTGGTATCATATATTTATTAATAATTTGTAATACTTTCCAACAAAATTAATCATCCCTTGGTTTGTTCAAAATATTACATTTGGGCTTTATCAAACATTAACGATACTTAAAAAGAGTAAACTCAGTAACAAAGAGACAGTAACTGTGGAGGCTACCGCACAACTGTGTGAAAATATAATGTCCGCGAGATAACTTAGGACTGCATGTTTATATATCAGAATAGCCTTAGGGATGGAGGGACAGAAGATAGAACATACTCTCGATCCCTCGGGAACATTATGTAAGCGAAAGGGGGAGTGGTAAAAAATAAATGGAAAAAATTTACGATGAGGCCATCGCCTCAGAAAAAGAAATAGTAGCTGCCGTATTCATACCTCACTTCCTCTCTTCTCCTCGTAGTCGTCCCTTCCGAATCCCTCTTCTCCCTCTTTTGCCCCTTCTCCAACTCCTATACTTCCCATCCCACCACGCTTTCAGAGGCTCATAAAAGACGCCCCGCGGGGAAGGGGGGAGCGGGGGACGGTCCCAAAGATGAGGAGAAGAGGAGAGCAGAGCTGATGAAGGAGAAGCGGGAGGGAGGGTAAGTTTGAGCAGTTGGAGGGCTCTCCAAAAGAACTCAGTTGGAACCCTCCCCCTTGCACCCCTTGATGCCATGGGAAAGAAAGGGAAAGGACACAGCCGAGTCGATTATCCTGCTCCCCCCTCCCCATTCCCGACTCGTCCCCCCCTAACCACACATATACAAACGCACACAATTCGCCAGTACAGCATCGTTTAAACGTTCATTGATTGCGCGTTCGCCCTTGGTGTGGACATAGACGAAAGAATAAGAGGCGTAAGAGCATCTAGTTTTCTATTTACTGCTTTGTTTACTCAAATAAGTCGATCAGTTAGCGGAAGTGGGTAAGACGGGTGTAATGTGCCTTTAATCCTGTTCAGCTGTGGAAAAGCTATAAGGATTTTAGTAACGGAATCAAAGCTACCAAATATATCACCCTGTGAGTGAAAGAAAAACATATAAAGTATTTTCGAGTGCGAAACAATAAACGTCAGCTACACTAGCTTTCAATGAAAAAGAGGATGCATTTTTCTTCCACCAAAGAATATGAGCACCAAGAAATGCCCCAGAGAATGAATTCGAAAGGTCTTAGTTCGTAAGATGATAAGCCGTAATGCATAAAATCCCACTTATGAAACGCACTGCGAGTTTTTATTTTACGAGGTGTCCCTTATTAGACGTTTTTTTTAGTTTGTTGGACACACACAGTCTACCACGATGACGTCTTCCCGCTGTCAAGCTCCCACCCACTGTCCATGGTCACTGGTAGACCGAAATATCGGTATAGGAGCATTCACAATTTTTATTGGCAATTGGACACATCTCCGCATCACTCACAACATCCAATAGCTCACGTCTCTTCTAACACACCATGAAGACGGGGACGATGCCAGTTCGCAAAATATGGCTGGAATGTTAGCCCAGAGGGCATAGGTGTTTAGTGCAAAAATGAGACGCTAGACTATTCGAATGGATAACCCAATTCAATAGAAAGCTCAAGCAGACCTATTCATAATTCCAGGCGCTTTAGCTCCTGGTTCGAAAGGGATTTCAACAAAATTTCTTGATTCAAAAAGGCACACCGAGACGTGTTCAACACGCAAAATGGCATCATCAGTAAGTGCATTCTGAATAAAAATAACCATTTCCTCATTTATTCTTTTCAAACATTTTAAATTTCAAATATTGGTATGAAAAACATAATACACCCTCTATTTAGTATATATTCAGCGGAGATTTTAACTTTTAGAAATTGATGAAAATAACAAACAACTTTTCACTCCGAAGTTCCATAAATAAATAAAAATAGATTATAATAATGCAATCGATTAGTTTTTACTAGTGGAAAAATAAATATTCATTCAAGATCGTGTAAAGAGGAAAATAAAAATCCGAAAAGGAATTTCCCACACACCTTTTTCACACACATTTCCTCGAAGTACCTGTTAGTTGTATCCACTGCCTCACGTCATAAGCCCAGAAAAAGAGATCCACCAAATGAAGCCAGTTCATGACCAACAATCATAGGATGAGTGAGGGTTTTTTTTAGCTGGTGGAGACCGCCACGAAGTGGATGTATGAAGAGGAAGGAAAGTTAGAGGAGATCAAAGACGTGGACGTAATACAACGGACGAATACGAGGACGGAGTGAAAGGAGTTCATAGACCTACATCGAACGGGTGTGAAATCCGCTTCGCGACGAAGCACAGTGAACTTGGATCCACTTATCGCCGCCTAAAAGGGGGAAACAACGCCACAACCTCATTTCGCACGGTGTGACATGTGGAGTCCAATATTCTTGCAGCGCCACTGTTGTCCCTCCCATAAGATCTATCTAGTATTTTCCACCTACCTCTATAACTCTGGCAATCTTTGCGGTATCTATAAGTGCCCTCGCTCTCTATTCCACTCCTTTTTATCCTCGTGAAACGTACACTCCAACAACCAAACACCAGGCGTTCCTAAGAATAAATCACCTGTAAATTCCAGTCTCTTTAAATTCCCACTATGTCTACTACGTTGCCTCTCTATTTTCATATGCACGTAACTCGGCTTGAGTTCATTCAAATTACCTGCCATTCACTGCGAATGTAATCTCTGGAGAAAAAAGAAAAGGGTTATTTATAAATGGAAGGTTTCTAGGCAGAATAAGCGGAGAATTGTCGTTGCTTAGATGCTTGAATTATATTTGCTATGAAACTCGTTCATACAAAAAAAACTGTAACAAGGAGCGTGGCGAGGATATCGAAAAGGACAGACATGAGATCCCCCAAAATGTTTTCCACATGCTACATTCCAGCGTTACATTACGAACGACGGGTTCTGGCGCACTAGCACGTAATAAATTAGATCCATCTTAAAGACGCTTCCTAACGACCCATTTATAGATATTTTAAGCACTTTTGAGGACTAATAACATTCACCTTAGACGAAAGAAATGAGTAACAGAACAGCTGAGTGCAATAAACACATAATAAGGCACCAACCCATAAAATCTTCCCTATTCCCAACACCCTTACGAGATACATTATGGAAAATGTGTGAAGACTAGGCGTACCACATTAAACTTCAACGAAAACAACTAGTCAGTGATTGTGAATACTCCAGTTGCTATGAGCAAACTTGCATGGCATTCCCACGACAGAAATAACTCATATCTTAATAGTATCTAATCAAAGATTGATGATAAAACATTAAAAACGGCATCTCAGTTTTACTATTACGTAATTCGCCACTGGTAAACGATATCATCCCATAATCTCCAGTACCGCTATCACCGACCTATCAATTGTAAACGCATTGTACATCCGTTACCTGTGCAGCAATCATAATGACATTCCTTAGCAAATGTGCACATAGGATGAGCACACCGAATCGCATCAAACGTACTGTGCTAAGATTTAATGCTAAGCCCGACGGCTGCACCTTAATAACCTTCATAAGTCACATCTCATCGTTTTCTGCGTTAGATATTAAATGACAGAAACAGGAAACTTACAAACCTACAACTGGATTGACCGGGTAGGCTAAGCTCTATACTAGAAATGTATTCAGAACTGCTTTAAATAAATTTGGCTTTATCAAGAAAACATCAGAGTGGAAATGTCCAAATGAAAAAGTTTTCATTTCGCGTTAGCTATACCTCAGCTTGAAAATACCTCAATAAATTGGAATCCTGCAAAGAAAGCTTTAATTTCTGAATGACACAATATAGTAAGGACAGCAATCCGAAACGCTAAAAAAATTTCAAGTGCGGACGGAAAGCGTCAGACATTTTTGGAACATCTGGAATGGGAGCGCAATGCGCAAATATTACCATCACATTCTAAAATGCAAATCGTAAGATTTCAATGCTGACATTGAGAGAATAATTCTAATCCTAAAACACATTCATGACCAAGACCCTTATGAAATTAGCTGTCGAAGAAAACGGTATAAGGAATCCTTTTTCCCTCGCACGAGTCGTGATCACAAGAGCAAAATATAGTTGGGTGTGGTGTTTCACGATGAATTGAAGTAGACGTTATTAGCGCCGGCTTCCAAATCTCATGATATAGTCGTTATCACCTTTTGCTAGTGACCTAACAACCCCTACCATAACCCCCTGTATTGAATGAAAGGGTAAAATATAGATGCCAATAACCAAACTACAAACACGCAGAAAAATTACAGGAAAAAAAACGTGACGTCCCATTTAATTATGTACTGCTTAAGTCACTGCGAATGGTTCGAATAAAAATGCTAATTTGATAGCATTGAAAATTGGGACCATTTCGTATCTTGCAAGCTACCAAATGTTTTCGAATAAATTTTCATTTCCGTCATACCTAGTCAGAAAGGTGTCCGAGACGTCTCCTTGGCTATGCGGACAGTATGAGGTCATTCCTTTACGCAAAGCTCGAGTATAGGTCCCTCAAAAGTTGGTACTCTAAAAGATAAAACTTGAAAAATTTAGGAGAATTACACGCATTATCAGTTGCATACTACAAAATGAAACAGATAAAACTGACATAGCAAGGAAATTGAAACCAAAACAAGTTGATCCTACTTCAGTTAAGAAGGCCGGTCAGGTGGAAAATGGACTCACCCTTCATTACGAAGCAGCGGATTCAATCCTGTAGGCCATAGCTATTCTACGTTATATTACAATGTACTATTTTTGCATTGGAGAATTATATTTCTAATAAAAGGAAGACGTCCTCTGAGAATCTACATCGCAAATGGTAAAAGTTCCAAGCTCACCACGGGAGCAACACCAAGCAACCTACCTCCAAAGTGTAACCCTGAGGTTTTGTTTGATTTCAAATGAATTTTTCGCATTGAATATTACCCTTTAAGAGAATAATCATTTATCATTCGGGGGATTACGAACAATGTGTAATATTTGCACCTCCCGTTTTAGCTGGCATTCCAAGATAATTGATCCTTTCTTTATTGATAATTTACAATATCTCGGAAAACGTTTCTAACATATCTTCTCGAAAAATCAATGCTTATATCTCACAAAAGTTAAAAATAGACGAAACAAACAATTATCGACTCTTTATTTCATCCTCTTTCATTGGGCGCAAGTGATGTGCTCCTATTACTCTCGAATCGTTTTCCTTCCCTTCCATTCATATCCACCTTTCTCGTCTTTTATCCTCTTTAAGCTCGCAACAAATCCCTTTATCGTTCCAAACTGTCACCTCGCCGCTCTAGCGCCAGCGATCACGGCTTTCGACTCCGTGAGGACAATGCAGCCACGATGGACTCGCCGTGCGGAGATTGTCTCTGATTGACCCCTCAATCACATCCATTTGGAGAGGTAACAGTCGGGAAAAGAAATTGGCAGACCGGAGGAATAGGAAGAGAGTGACAAAGGGGATGAGAGGGAGAGGGAGGGGTTGGGTCAGAGCAAGGTCGGTGCGATCGAAAAAAAATCGAATCTGAACCATTGGTTCACAATGTTTTATCTCTACGCGCAATAACAGCGCATTGCTAGTTCTTTTTGCAAGACTTATTAAGAGGTGAAATATTAAACGAAAGATACTCCTAATATTACTAATTTTCCACTATAATACCTAATCTCTTTCGTGATTTTTTCTTCTCATGACGTAGTTTACATTTTATTCATGAAACGCATTTCTATTAATACACGAAGGACTTAAATGCGCAAATGACCTAAACTATTGGTCGCATACCCTAATAGCTACGGCCAGTATGACCAAGTACAATCAAGAGTAATACGCACAAGTTGAACGGCTATAAATGTTTTAAAAGAAAGTCTCTCGTTCGGTTTTAAATTCTAGCCTAATTTTTAGAATCAGAGATGGTTCAACTTCAAATTTAAAATATTCAGCTTTTCCATTTTACCTCTAGTGTTATACCGAGCTTAATTGTAGAATGCAATCACTACTCGAGGATCGCATGGTTAAAAATCACTCCTGCATACTAGGAATAGAGTTGCTCACCCCTGAGATACCCACGCGCGTTTTAATTTCTTCCGAGAGCGCCGTAAGCGGATGCACGAACCCTCTTAACCTCTGCACCTGCGACAATGCCTCCCACGTAGCAATAAAAGCAGCAGGCACCAAAGTTCAACTACCTCTCCGCTTCATTCAATTTTCCCCACGACACCTTGTGCAGGCCCTCACCTTCGAAAGGCGAACCTCGCAGCTTCTGAGAAACTATTCATTTAAACCATTCGATTAATAATGGGAATAAATGAGGCCTTTGTTACGCAAAATACTGGAACAAGACATGTTTAATAAATTGTGGTGGGGATGTGAGAAGGAAAATGGTTTGGAAGAACAAGAGGTCGTCGGTGGGAACAGGGACGAGATCGGAGACATGGAAAGTTACATAAAGAAAAAGGCGAAAATGAAAAGGGGAATACTTCACTTCCACCTCAACCGTAAATTAAAACATGGCCGCTTTACTTTATTTTTGTGCAAACGTTAATAATAAGGATATTTCCAAAACTAAATTCATTATATCATTTTTATGCTTCGAAAAAAAATATACATACATATAAAACTGTTTGTGCATATATTTGTAAATATGTGTATATATATGTATATGCATATATATATAATTATATATATATATACACACACACACATAACCACACACACACCTCTGGTGCACAGTTTTACAATTACCTGCATGATGACTGATTGAAAACCCGAGGAAAAAATATAGTTTTGTGTTGCGACCCAGAAAATGAAATTTTTTTAATGTGAAATAACACACAATCCTAAACTGCGAATTAAACATCATAACACAGTATGTGGCCCAGCAAAATCCACGGAAAGAACAGCTTAATCTTCCTTTTTAAAACAAAAATTTACTACATTCTTCCCAGGTATCGAATATGACTACGCCGTTGTGTGTGCACATAGAAAGCCAGTTTCCATGTCTGTGGCTACAAATTGACTGTTCAGAAATTTATAAGTATCGGACAAAATAGTTGTTTCATTGAGATTTTCTATGACAATTTCAGAGCATTCACATGTCAGAGAATAGAGTAGGAAAACGTAGGGGCGACTCAATGGAACCACAAACTCAGAAAGCGTAGCTACTGAATCTTCTAAGGAATATAAGAGCCTCCACCATCAAGCATTACGGAAAGAATTATTTACGCAAGAGTGACAAACAAAAAGCTCAGCGTAAACGTAAGAAAAAGGAATACGTTTTTAGCGGAGGCAATGGAAAAGAAGCGCAGTGAGTGAGCGCAGGAAGTAAGCTGAGGATCCGAATGATGGGCGGGGTAAGAGAATCCGCAAGATAAACGAAGGTTGTGGTGTTCTGAAGAAGACGTTTTGCAAGTCACGACGACTCGGATAATGAGACGAAAAGGGATGAGAATGAAACGCACAAAAAAACACACGGGTAAACAAAGGATAGTTAGGCGTTTACATGAGGGGGGAGTGGGATTCGTGGGAGGGGTGGGCGGAGCGGGGTAAGAGAGAGAAGCCCGAGATTATGGCCCGTGCCCTTGTATCGCACCTTAGGACATCTGTAACCTTCATCCCTTTTCCCCTCACCTTAAGGGTTGCAAACGGAACGGAATAGGGAGATTTGCCTTCGTACTCAAGAATCGAGCATGCGTCATTACGGCTGTAGCAATAAGTGGCACTGACGAAGGCTGCAAAGGGAAAAGGGATGAGGATGGGGTGGGGGGGGAGAAAAAGGAACAACCGAGGCGACAATGACTGGGAATGTGAGGGACGGAAAAGGATTAGGACTGATGAATGGGTTGACAGGACGGAGAGGAAGGGGTACGGGAGTCCTGGCATATATATCGCGGGAGGGGAGCCATTTGTGAAGAAGGTACGAGAGACTGGGTGGGGAGGACGGTTATCACTAGAAGAAAAAAGGGTAGGTAGAAAGGGTAGGTAGAAAGGGTAGGTAGAAAGGGTAGGTAGAAAAAAAGGGCCACGCCACTTCTCAGCCCACGCCACCTCTAATGGGGGTGGCGTGGGCTGAGAAAGATTCTTCCCCGTGCCCCAGCATGGAAGCGGTCCTTCTGGAAGAACGAGAAAGCTGACTGAATGACGGTGGGTAGGGAGAATAAGTGAGGAAGACAAACCAACGTTCAATTCCTATTTTCCGACGAAGCAACAATTGGTCGATTCGGCCCTTAATTGACAGGAAGCTTAGGAAAGAATGGATTTTCGGCCTTGAGGGCAGCGGTGGTTATTCAGATAATTCGAGCATTCTGGCTCTACTTTGCCGCAACCTTGGATTCGTATCGCGTGCTGAAAGGGGGGGGGGATCGATTTATTATTTTGATATGGCTATACTCCAACATAAGAGAGCAGCGCATGGCATGCGTAAGAGAGGAAATAAAACTCTCGAAAATGATAAAAATAAAGTCTTTTTATTCAACGCGGTGCGATACACGGTTCGTAAATCGAATGATACAATGAAATGGATGTTCTTCTCTGGGGTTCATTCTACTCGAGATTTGGCCGAGCGAATTTTAATCGAAGGTTAACCTTGTGCTGTAATAAATTACTTCATTTAGCTGTTAATGCCACCGAAAAAGGAAACGCTATCAATGCGACGGTACTGACGTAATTATGACGACCTTAATATTACACCGACACATGATGGAGTGAACTAAAACCTATAATATCCACTTCAATATCCTCCCATGGGTAAATTCATACAAAAAATATATTGATATTTCCATATACATGCTTTCAATTAACATTATCAATTAGAAATGAACGTTGAAGCTTCACGTCAGAGAGGTGAAGGGTGTGAATCCATCAAACCAATTCTCAAAACCGCAAACATATGGACATAAAACGTGCAATAATGAAGTTATACGTGAGGCTCACACTCGAAGGCTAACATGAAAACCTGGAATACTGACATCACTTCAAACACTCTCGAGAGTAGTAGTTGTACGAGGCCACGGTGTCTATAATGGGAGAGGAGGGGAGAGACGAGAGGGAGGAAGCAATAAAAGGGTAGAGGAAGATGAAGGATTGAGTGAGTGTGAGTGGGCATCTTGAGGGAGGGAGAGGCTCTTCCAATCCTTCATAGAAAGAAAGGAATGGTAAGTAACAGACGAGAAAGCAGCTGCGAGCTGAATATGAAAAGAGCCGAGACACAGGGGGTGAATAAACATAGCATTGGCCAGTATTCTGGCTAAGAAACCAAGGCGTCAGTGTGTTTCTATCATATACATCAACAACTACAATCCAAGTCGTCGCGAAGACGTGTGGCAGGGGTGTTAGGTCGCCAGCCATTAATGAAATCGATTATTGTTTTTATTAGCATCCCGCATCTTTTCGCAATTGGGATGTGTTTGAATGCGTCGTGCGTGCATGTGCGTGAATGCAAATACTAAACGAAAATCAAGTACGAAAACTAGCAGCTTTTACCAAACTGCTACACTATCCAAATATAATAATCCTTCTTAACGGTAATTTACCGGTTAGGAAAGGCTTCTGATGGGCACACGACCTCGACCCTACAATTACCCTTTCATCTCTCCCGCATATTTTCTTCCTCCTTTCACTTCATTCAACATACCTAATCTTTTCATTCCTGTAACTCGCATACTCAAAATTCTCCCCCCTATCACAGTCTTCCACGATCAATGGCCACTCAACACGCCCTGTATCCACTTTTCCTGCCTTCTTTCGATTTCTCCCAAGAACCTTCCGTCCTCCCCTACCATACCCATAACCTTTTCATTCGTTTTCCTTTCCCCCCATTTCGCTTTTTCCA
>LYUA01000318.1:597470-612908 GCA_002093875.1 Calopteryx splendens
TTTCTTGCTCCCCTCCCCACACCCCCCATATCTGATCTCCTACCATTTTATTTTGCTCGTCCTCAGCGCCCCCTTCTCCGATCGCTCCCCCCTTCCCAGTAAGGAACTATGGGCCCATTCCCCCGTTTTCCACACACTCCTTCCTTCCTTACCCACCTCCCCCTCCCTCCCTTTCAACGGCCTCTCCTCCCCCGCACCCTTCAGCCCGGCCCTCCCCTCCACCAGCCACCCAGCATGCCGCACTCTCTGCTCCTGCTGCCTCCACGCGCAGCCCACGTATTGATGGCCAAGCTTGCCAACACTACGGAAACAAATCAGCTGGGTCGAAGCGTACTCCCGCCATACAACCTTCGCTCGCGGACCCTGTCACTCACGTGTAGTTTGCATTTATCCTTTTCCGTTTCATTTTCTTTTCTCTCTCTCTCTCCCAATCCTCCACATTTCAGCGACTCTTAACTCCCTTCATTCTGGTCTTTCCGTATCGTTGCGTTCACTCAACTTCCGCCTTGCTTACGGTTTTCGAACCGAAATCCCTATATTCTGCATCTTCTAACTTCTTCTCGCGCTTCCTGCCCATAGAGAGCGAAATCTGACATCTCTTCCGCACCGGTAGAGTGATAAATAAGCTTATAATCTATATCAAATCGCTCACTCCCCCTCACTATACAAAGTCTTAAAAATATATCGCCCTCTTCCCTAAGGAATCCAAAAAGTTTCCACTCAACCAAATGGTCCCAAATCTTCGCCTGTAGATATAGAGATTAAGAGACGGCATACTCTATTTTCAGCTCTATCTTTATTGAGGGTTGGATAATGTTTCTCCGCGTGACGGTAGGATCGTTGTCTCTCAGACGGGAAAAAAGAACTCGTGTAATTTTCCTCTCTCGTTCATTGCCGCAGCTAAAGTTCCAAGCCGTACAATTACATTTTAAAGTTGTTTTTTTTCTTCATTTTCACCTATTTCACCCGCTTTCATTTCCTTCGCCATCAGAACTCGCCGTCCCTACCCACGCACGCATCCTAATATTAGACAATTATTCGAAGGGTGTCGGGTTAGCCTGGTGGCCATGTGCTCGCCTGCTAACCAAAGGGCCGCGGGTTCGAGTCCCGCCTTGAGCATGGATGTTTGTAATGTATTTAAGAGAGGGCCTTTAGCTCCAATTTCACCTAATAAAGTCGTCATTATGATTATTTAGGTGCCAAATATTTGGCATTAGGTATTTGGCCACGGTATGACAATTAAAAAGGAAAGATTCAGGCTTTACTTCGTGTACACGTTCTATGACGAAATGAATGAATACATTGTACTTTCCACGCTTATTTTATAGGCCGACCAATGTTTCAAAATATTGTTGTCATTTTCAAACAAATCATTGTCCTGCAAATGAGGATAATATGTTGAAACCTTGGTTTGGAAAAGCAAGTGAAAAGTACTAGGTATCCATTTCTTCGCTTTCACTATGCGATTAGAAATCATTTTTCGGTTGGGAGTCATGCGGAGAGACTAATTAACGCCAACCTCACCTAGAGCCCAATTTGCTCTCTCCCCCTTTTCTCCCTTCAATACACCCCATTATCTCCGCGAAGTCACAAATCCGACCTCCCTCAGGACGAATCGCCCTCTCCCACATTCCCCCATTTCCCTGTACGATTACAGAGCGCCTAAATTCATTTCGAATAATCGAAATTCCTTCCGCTAATATCGATCTCGCGCGCGTGCAAATGTAAACTAAGGAGGTATATAAAAACGGGAGAGCCAATGGTGAAACGGAACTTCCGGGAAGGGACTGACAACAAAAAGGCCCGGATCGATCAAGGGTTGCCAGAGGATGAAAGAATTACGGAGGGTGAGAGAGAAGGGGTGGGGGGGGGTGAGAAGGGGGGCAATAATGAGGAAACGAGGGAGGGACTGCGAAAGAAAATGGAGTGAGGGACACTACGTGCACGCGCTCGGCGAGAGGAGAAGGGGCAGCAGGAATGAGCTCGAGAGGTGGGAAGGGCATGGCAAAAAGTGAATGAAAATGAAGGCGAGTTCGAAGCATTAAGCGGGAGGTGGTGGAATGATGGTGGATAAATTGGGCACGCGAAACAAGGGACTTGCGCTGCAGCGGTGAGGATGATTGAGCGCCATGCACGCCGATGAGTGATGTCATGCGGAAAAAACACCGTTTGTGGGTTGAGATCAGTCTCCATCCCACACCCCAAGTGGGGTCCGAGCCTGCGACTTTCGAGTGCGCCCATGGAATCGTCCCCCAGAGGGATGTCTCGTTCGCAATGGCGATATTGGTTAGAGGCAGTTAACGCGCGAGGTTAATAAACCCCGACCCGAGCCCTAATCACAGAAGAGAATAATGGAATCTGAACTCGGTAACTGCGCTGTTTTCCGTGCCAAAGCATTGGTAGGTATCATATAACTGGGGAGGAATTCCTTTATTTCAATAGGAGATTTGCAGTCAAAAAGCTGAGAAATCTAATAATCAGCATGTTTTTTAATCCAGCTCTACCAAGTTTTAAATTTCTCGGCATGCTATCGCGACAGCTACATTTTAATCCTCGCCAACTCACTCCATGAATGCCCGTTGCCCCTATAACAAAGAGAGATAGTCTCGAATTGTATATCTCCAATAAGTATTTACCTTCTGTAAAAATCTTTGTTGAGAAATATTCATCTTCTATAGCAATGCACTTTCTGGCATTCGTCACCGCTAACTTGACGCTTTTCAAAGAATAGGTGGGCTAACTATCAGGTTATTCATGCTGGATATATGAGCAAGTCAAAAACAGGATTACTCTCCACTCTGCAGTGGAGTCATTCACCAATATGAGCTATCATGATCTGAACACATTGCAAATCCAAATTTATCTCTGTATGGTGGAGGTATTTTATTTACCAATTTCAGCTAGTCAATATTACGCTTTTTAAGCATCTCGAACCGCCCGAAAAATAAATTGTAAATATGTCTTGTCATCGACCCATAAGCATCGCACATCACTGCTCAACATTACGGTACCAACAAAGTTCGTGCATGATGGATTGATTGTTAAGTTTCAGATGGAATTGAGAAACAAAAATAAGATTTATAGATGAAAAATATGGGTTTATGGCGAAAGAAAATACGTAGAAGACTCCTAAACTCCAGCAATAACATGAGAGGCTGGGATTTGGGATCCAATGAGGGAAAATTTTAAATATAGTGGGCATTTCACATGGATGCCTTAAGAAGAATGTCCCAGGAACTAAAAAGAACCCATTTCATTGATCATAAAATTACTATATTTTATTATTCCTGCTCATTTCACTTACTTGGCATGTTTAGTCATTTTTAGACTGTTTTATGTCGTGAGGTTAGTGTTTGTACTTCAGGATCTCCAATTTATCAGGATAATGGAAAAAACAATAAATTTCGAGGCTCCAAAAAGATATACTGAAAACTCAGATTCACATGGGCTTTCTTTCCCATTGCTTCTTAGGAGGTTTAATAGATTTGGCGATGCATGTTTAGACCCAAATCCAAGGTAAGTATATCTACCTTAGTAAGTATACCTGCTCATATATAAATTGTTCGACTGTTCATTCCCCACGCCTCCACCCTACTCACGGCCTTAAATGATTGTGTAGTCGTAAATTAAGTTTCAAAAATTAGGCGGTATTTTTCATTGTCCTAAATAGGAACAAAAATTAATTTGAAATTCTAGAATTATCTTTCACACAAGAATTCCAAGGATGTCAAAGAATCATTCGAAATCACTTTTTTCCGGGATGTCCAAATTTCCTACGGCGAGTGCATTTTCAAACCCCATGAAATAAAAAGCAATATTTTAACATGACGAGCCGGTATAAATAGGAATGGCCTGTAACTCTCCAATCCATTCTACTCTCAGCTGTAAACTTCAGGTCTTAAAAAAAATTTTCTCCATGCATTATTATCAAGTTTTCTATTTTTGATTCTTCCGCTATATTTTCCCCCAATCATGAGGCAGTTTCAATCACCAAATACGTACGTCAATACTCCAAATTTCATGTCGTACTTCGTGGAGTATCAGTTCGCCACCATACGGTAAGATAACAGGGTACGAACATCATCGGACAACGTAAGAAAGAGAAAGTCATATGACGAGTAAAGAGTAGAAAAAAGGAAATACGAGATATAGTAAGGGCGTGAAGGAAGGGACTCGTGAGGAGGAGAGTCGATGGAGTTGAGGCGGATGCACACTCACTCTCCTGTTATAAAAACTAGGGGTATGAGGGATGCGCGGAATGGGGGTGGATATAAATGGAGATGGGGATGGAAATGATAAGAGATGAGGGAGGGAGAGGGCAAAGAGTGGCGCCAGGCGATAACTCCAGCGGAATGCCACCATTGTTTCGCCCGGTTAAACAAAAGGAAGCCCCTAAGCAAATCGCCCTCCCTTGATTTCATCCCCCATTCCGGTAACTGCCGGGGAGGTAGAGAGGGGTGAATCGCTGACTTTTTGTTGAGAATGGGGAGGAAGGTGACGACAAAAAGGAATGCGACAAGTGCGCACGGACAGGTTGTGCGAGGGTAACAAAGAAAATCAGTCAGTGAAGAGGGAATGTGGCCAGTGTTTCTAGATACGATGGAATCGAGCGTCTCTCTCTCTCTCTCTTTCTCTCTCTCACGTACACTATACACCCGTACATATCTACACACCTTCTAAAAATTGCTTTACTTCCTGTTTTCTCACCCGTTGATTTTTTTCCCTTCCTACCTTAAAGGGAAAATAAGAGTGTGCGGGGTTGATGGGGGCCAAGGGCGGGCGGGAGAGTGTCTAATAGCCCTCGTCCCAAAAATCAATCGGCCCGCGTGGCGAGGGGTTCTGGGAAGTGAAGCCCTGCCTCTTCGACAATCCCCGCCACCCCCGGCGGCCGTCTCTTCAAAACTATCCTTCTCATCCGCTAAGCACCTCATCCCTCTGTAACGCCTTTTCCTTTCGAGGCGGTGAATCCCTTGGGGGGTTTCGTTCTCCTCCGTAAGGTAATTCCATACCTCGCCTCCGGTGGATCCTCAGGGCGGAGAATGGAATAAATCACTGCTGGGCACATCTTTTCCATTTTTTTTACCAAGTTTTTCCTACGTTCAAGCTTCACCCAGAGAGATGTCCTTTAAATCATGTTCTTCACTTTTTCAGTTTTGGTGATTGATTATGCATTTCAGCGTTGCTCCGCTGAACTAAAATGAATATTAGCTATCAACAATCTAGAGTATTACAACAAATATGCCATACATTAGCAATGACCGTGGAGGGATTTCAACCGACTAAATTTTAATTCACTTAGCAATTCCGAGACGGAGTTCTTTCTTACGCCTTAATGCTAGCAATTACCTCATTTTACTACTCATCGATAAAAACATGCCTTGACATTGAAGCTACATTTATGAGAACATTCACCCAGTTTATATGACGGAGGACCAAAAAAAATCTACCCTACATGTAAATTAAAACTTTTAATTTAGCTTTCAAATCTTATTTTCGCACATATTTGTTTTAAGAAATAAAAAGTTATAAACTTAAAGAGGAGACAATAAGGCGATATCACAGACAAAACTTAATGAAACACATGTCTCATAATATACCCATTTAAGAAATAAAGCACGCTACATTTATCAACGCCTCGAATAATAAATATAACATAACCTCGACAGGTTTTAATGTTTTCACGTGTTAATTAAATGAGTTACTGAGCAAAATGTTTTGAGCACAGCTTGAGTTTTCATCCTCAATCCTAGTTATATACAATGGAAGGATTCCTTCCGTAACCTACACTCTTGTACACTTTCCCTTCTTTCTAACATAAAACGATGTTCTTGAGTCTCTTTGCTCAGTACGTCTCTTGGTAATGACATCGAGAACAGGCAAGGTCATAAAGAAGCTTAGATACTGGCCTGATAATAACGGAAATATTTTATGCTTTGGAATTCAAATAAAACCATTCCTCTTTTCACTCATACCCGTTTCGCCCTTCTTCAATAATTTTTAACCTCCATTCTGGCCACCTAAATCCTTGAAGCACTTTGCTTTTCCCTACTAGCAACTGAGATAGCTGAGGATGGAGCGACAGAAAAAATCTCGGAAGACCAGAACTGAAGGCGAAGGGGAGGAGGGGTTTGACATGGAAGCGAAGGCTAGGGTGAAGAAGGAATGCGAAACGAAACTGGAGACGGACAAGCCTATTGAAGCAATTCAGAAAAAAGGGAAGAGAGAGAGATACTTGAAAAGGCAAAAAATAGAACGAAACAGATGGAGGTTTTTACAGCGATGACGAATGGATTGGTAGTATTTTTTCGCTTTCTAACAGCTACTCCTTTTCCTTGGGCTAATGGCGTGAGGGCGTGAAATGTCAGCACTGAAAAAGAGCGATTAAATGAGTGAGTCAGAAAGGCGTGGTATAATTCGACGTACTTGGCTTAACTTCTTCAGCTTTCTGCAGATATACCCCTTTACTTATGACATTTAGGACATTTTGCCGACTGAAAGTATTTACAAAGCTCCCATTATACTTCATCTGCATCATGCAGGTTAAATCTTGCACATGAAATAATGAGTGAATAACAAAGGCATTAAATTATTCCCGATTAAATTCTCGTGGTGTTTAGCCATTTTCGGACCCTTTCCTGCGAGGGTGATATGTATGCACAACCATGCATAGATACTCTACGGCGTGACAAAAAATTAAAACATTCAATATCGAAGGATTCTTGAAATTAAAAATATACCTACACAAGTTAAATAATACACCTCGGCCATATCACATTAAATTAAAATTGAAATAGCTTAAAATAAGATAGAAATAAAGACATAACTGAAATTAAATAAACGATTATTTGAAATATTGCGTTAAAAGATTAGGAGATCATTTCGTTAAATTTCGATGATGCGATGCATTGAAATACTTAAATACAAGCAAATAGCCATTGAATGATCCACTCAAACCCACAAACCAATTCATTCCCAACATTTTACCTAAGGTACGTTCTTATTCATTTCAGTTTAGAGACATACGATACTTATGGGACCCCTCTAGGGTTGAAATGATTTCAAAACATCTATCCACTGTTAAAAACGTTAAAATGCATTTACATTAAAAATACTCAAATATATTCAAATGCTGAATTCTATGAAAAGTACATAATAGCTAAATAATTTATACAGCAAACAACTATATTCGTTACAGCCTGCAGTTGTTTTTTATCGACCTAGGTCGATATCCCTCGAAGTACTGCAATAGAGCAGCTGCCTGGAATATCATAACTTGGAAATAATATTAATATGAATAAACTAAATAAAATAAATATAACTTCAATAATAATAGCTCCTCTCCTTTAAAATATATTTGTCGTAAATTTAGCTTCACTACAAAGTAGGCTTCCAAGGAAAAAACCACTATTGTCTTTGAATTCGATGACCAAAGTCCAAACATGTCCGAAATCAAACCTCAGCCACGATATCAGGTATGAAGTATGTCTCTAGTAAATATTCCTAGAATTTTTAAATAACATTTTTGTGTATCTGTGTGCGTAAATGAATAATAATTTAACCATAGAATCGCATTCGAGAAGTTTTATCTTTATCCCTTCTTTTCCTCTTCGGTAGGACTGTCCAAGGATAGCTGTCAATTAGATCTCCAACCCTCTCCTTCCTGAGCGCCCTTCATTTTTAGATAATACCTGTACCGAAAGCACGCATTATTTGCGCAAAAGAAGCTACAAAGAAGGATTAAGGAAAAGGACGGCAATTCACTCGACTGAATTATTTTGCTGCTTAAATTGACAATTATTCCGTTCTATAATGATAGATGGATGTAGCTAATTCCTATTATAATCATTGACATGGAAGCCGTTTGAGTATTGCCATTTAAGTTAAAGAAAATCCATGCGAGATTAAAAGTCTTCATGAAAAGGAACTAAAAGTAACTTATGATTATTTGAGGGGATATTTAAAAGTTTATTTATCTTTATTAGTGATAAAAACATGCCTTGGTACTCAGGTAAAAGAATTAAAGTTTAAAAGTAAACAGTTGTTTGCATAAAATTGCCTTGATCAGTTTATAGTTTTAATTTATAAGGTGGCCCAGAAAACTTCCACTTAGTAATTCGGGGTACTAGAGCGTTTCTGAGAACCTTTAAGGTAAATCAGTTTACGAACGGCACATGGAGTCCGTCATTTTCAAGGTTACGGCAGCATTGCGTGTCGAAAAATCGGTTTTAATCTCCGTAGAATTTTCCCCATAATACTAGTAGCACGAAGTTGTTGTGCACCAAGGCGTTCAACATGGGGCTTTGAACGCCATATATTTGTTTTTGACAGCAATATATTTGTAAATAAATCACAAATTTGTATTTCCGCATAGATATTCTACTTTTATAATCAATTAGGGTTAATTTTAACATTGTTTAACTTTACCCAAGGATTAAGAAAAATTTCGTTTCCATTTGCCTAGAACATATTTCATTGATTTATCGCACAAAATAGCAGCATATTCAATAATTTTAAATGAGGAAATATGAATTAATCCGGCAAGTAAAAACATTTTGTATGGAGTAATAACATAAGTTATTTTTGGTGCACATATTTCGTTTTATATTTTGAAATTTAATGAAGAAGTTTACTCCAACAGTACTTGACGCCAGCAGTGCATTTTAGCACTTGACCCAAATTTTCAAACGCTTTCGAGCACAAGTTATGAGCTAAGAATGAGTATTTACAATTCAGTTTCTTGAGTAGAAAAGTTGCGGGTTACTTACGCTGTACGCGAAATTAATAAAGGAGAAATAATGTGTAACAAAAAAATCAACGTCTGCTGGTGAGATAATCTCATTGGTGTATAAACTGCCCTTTGACCATCCTCCATAAAAAAATCCTTTCTTGAAATAAACAGAAATTATTGACAAAATCTTTTGTGTAAAAGCAGCGGCAATCCGTGCAATTTAAATAGCCGACCTTAAAAGGAGAAATTTAAATTCAAATAAAGAAGTTCATGAATATTCATGGAAGTAATACTAAAGGTTAACGTTCAGTGGAGTCTCTTTTCTCGTAAGTGTTAACATTTAAAAATATTACTCAACTTAACGAATTGAAATCCTAGTTGTGCCTCGGTCATAAGGCAGAGTTGGCTATCATGACTATAAAATGGGATAAATAGCCGAAAATATTCTAAATATCCATTAGGTATGATCAAGAGCATCAAACCAAATTACAGCGATCAACCCAAAGCTTGTTTGATAGAAGAGGGTAGAGCGTCCTTTCCTTGTGCCGCGTACCGTGGTTTCCCTGGTACCAAAAGCATCAAGCAGCTTTATGAAGCCGGGGGGGGGGTTCCAAATTCACCAGGAATAGAACCCGGGGACTCCAGCCATTAGCGGAACGTTCCATCCACTGGGTTACCTTGCTCTCCAAAAGCACTAATCAACTATATTAAAATTAAGTCGCCACTTTTTAACTTCATATTACACGGTGTCCACTAGCTAAATAGCCATATCAAACATTTTTAAATAAAAAATACGTACTAGAGTTTCCTTCTGGCTTACAATTAGGTTACTTGATAAGAAAGGGAAGTCTCTTTTTTATTTTTACCTATCTTCTACTTTAACTCAAGAATATTTTGAAAACTACGTCTTCACTTGAACTTTAAAAATACGCATTGCATTTCTCATGGGTAATGAAAATATTATTAAATAATCACCACTCAATGCTCCAAAATTTATACCAATGGCTCAATTCCAAAAATCCAAAGTAATCGAATATAAATTAATTGCTGGTCGAGTTAGTCGAGTGGGTACCACTCCCGCCCGCCAACCCCAGACGCTAACCTCAAGGTCGCAGGTACGAATGTCGTCTTGGGTGTTGTGTAAAACTTTGGTGGCAACACCCCAGGGAAGCCTGATTACAATCCAAGGGTGCTTTTCGAGATGCCAGGGACTTCCAGAGAACAAAAAGTACAAATCGCTGGTCAAATAAAATACGAAATTCGGCATATATTCAATTGAAAAGGGTAGTTCGAGTGGATAGAGGAAGTATAGCTGAAATTCATTACAACATTTTTCATCACGCAAGCAAATTATGCAATAGTGGGGCATCCAAGAGTCAAGTACCCATATGACAAATATTTACATCGGCATAGTTACTGTAATATTTGCTATACCTACAAGCTCTTGTAACCCTGAGAAATGAATTTGTTACCACAAGGGTATGTAACAGTAAAATAAGATTTGCTGTAGTAAACCTCATTGCTGCTTTAAAGTCCACCTTATTGAAATTTTTAAAGTTAATTATATAGGAATTAGAACTTTACGTTCATTAATCTTGAACCACCCAGTTCATACTCATTTTAAATGTCATTTCTCCGAGGGAGAATAACCGAAAAATGTTACGCTAAGAAAAAAACAGTTAACAGAGAAGGAGGAACCGCCGCTGCCAGTTTAATATAAATACGCTACACTAAACAATAAGGGATATAGGCTCGACATAATGATCACTGAGGTGATAAACTACACAAAAAAATAAAAAGTGAACCTTTGAGAAAGGCGTATGAATGAAAAGTGAATGAAGGGCAAATAAAGTAAAATAAAATATTCACAGATAGAGGGAGAGCAAGATAATACATTTAAGCGATAGTGAAATGGAATGCCTATATAAAACCGATTACAGTGACCCAAGGGAATAATGAAAGATACCATTCTACAGCGCGATAGCCAATGTGAGAGCGCATGTGCAGTGTATTGATCCGAACGACTACCAGCGCCCAAGTCTCCCGCCAAATTCCAGGGTTCTGAAGGAGGGAATATGGTGTCAGAAGATGAAACTAACGATACACGGCGAGTGAGAAGAGAAGCGAATAATGGCAGCAATCGAATAGCTACGAAAGTTTCTGAAGAAAGAGGTAAAATAAATGTTAAAAAATAGATAGGTAGATAGACAATTCGGTTGGACGAATTCGAAGAGTTTTGCTGCCTTCTCTGAAGAAGACAACAGAATAAGCATTATGATGAAGATCGCACCTGAAGCACGATTGTCATGGGATTTAAAAGACTTGAAGGAACACACGAGAATTTCTCAGGATGGGAGCGCATCTTAATGAGGCAACGATGGAAGAAACAGAGCCGCACATACTTCAAGGGTAGGTATCCATGAGCTGGAGCCAGAACCATCCGAAGCAGATGTTTTCTTTTAGCTGGAACCGGAGATCGGCGGGCTCCCGCTTCCAGTTTATTTATCTTCCTAGAATATATGAGAAATTTTCTCGCTGTTTTGTGTGAGGGGGGAGGGGGGGTTTAACCGCCACGAGTTCTGAATATTTAGACCTCGTATCTCAAGAACTCCTTGCCTTGATAAAATATAAAAAAAATAGGTAATGCGTGTAAATTTCAACCAAAATAGAAATAGGAACTTGTTGCATATAGAAAAATGACTTGATGAAATACATATTATCCTTTAAATATGCTGTAAAACAGCAAGAAAACTGTTACTATTAGGCGAACCAATTCATTTGCGTACAATGAAATGCGATTTGACCTCGATGCCCTGCGTGAATTGCATTTTCAAAAATATTTTGAACGTTTTGACGCAGATAATTTCAATTATTAGACAAAATAATTGAACTCATTAAAATACTTCTGAAGCCGCCGTTTCTATAATTTAAAAATTATTCAAATTTCTAGTTCTAGATTCTAAAAATTAATATTATTTGGGCAAATTTTGGTCGGCACTTCTTTTTCTCCATGGAAGTATTTGGTGTTGCATACGTTCACGGCGAAATTCCCGAATTATGAATTCCTTCCTCATAAAAACCAATTATCTGCGGTGTAGCCCATTCTATGAAAAGTAGGCTATTTTGAGTCGTTGCCTGTTTCAAAAATGACGTAGTACAGGAGATAACGTTGCAATTGGCAACTGAAAGACGCTGGAAAATAACAGCAGTTCAAATATTCCGTATGCGGGCTAGAATACTAAATACTCTTAAGTCCTTATCAAAGGGAAAATTTAGTCGAGTACATTCACTAATTATATACACTTGAAAGAATTTACAAATTTCATCCCCAGCATTCAGCGTTCAAAAAATGACACAGTAAAAGCTTTGAAAAACAGGACTTTTTAAATTACTTAAAGGCGTTAAAGAGGGTGCAAGCACCAACTGAAAAATACGGGAATGGGAAAAAGGGTTGATTCAGAGGTGAGAACATAAATTTTTTGGTATGACGGTTAGCAGACAGGGATAAACGAGTTCAAGGAACTATTCCTGTAATTTCATATCTATATTCCAATAGAAAAATATTAGCTGTGGTACTACTAATTCATTAAGCTTCAGGTTGAACATACACACCTTAACTTTGTCAATAAATTTAAATGCCTGAAAAACTGATTTTCTCCATTCATTCCCAACCTATATCTACAAGTATTTTAGGTATGTTCAATTTAAAATTACCATTGAAAAATATATGTATATTGATGCCGGATTGTATATGTTAAAGAAATAAAATTTTAAGCAAAATCCTATCGTTGTCATCGTTACAAAATAGTATTCACTCGGGTGTCGATAAGGAAAGTGGAGAGTAAACAAAGTGAAACAAATAAAACGATAAAACCTCAGAACTCCATAGCGGCAATGCAACACAGCGTGTTGCCAATTTTATTCGATCAAAAGAATTACCAATCAATTACTTCCCGTTCAACCGCAGAGTCAATCAAATTCATTAATTTTTAGTACAGCCATGATTGGCCTATTCTATCTGCCATAAAGTACAGAAAGCTAAGTTTTTCCAATAAATCCAGAAGACAACGAGGTTAACCAGTTATTTAATAATAAAAATAAACAGAAAAATCAAAACATTTCTCTTATAGGTATCCTAAAAGGATATTACAGTACTTTTGAACATTTCTTTCTGCAAACTGATGTGTGATATTTGACTCCTTAATTACATTTGGATTTACTTAAATTGCTTACTTGCAGACCCCTTCCTACCTATTTTCAATCCCATGATGAGTTGCTATAGTGCTAAACACAAGGGCAGCAAAAGGTAAGAGAGAATTCGTGAAGCAATATAATAATTGCTAGATTTTGTTTCAATTAAGAGAGACTCAACGACATGAAAAAATATAATTTCATGCGTTAATCTTAGAGCAAGAGTGGTCAGAAGTGTAGACGTTTATTTTAATTCTTTCAATTTTACTTAATTTAGTCATTTTATTTCAAGTAGCTTTGCTGGCATGAAAGCCCATTTATTATGATTTACCGATAATAAATATTCCAGCCACTCCATGACTCGAAAGGAAAAAATTTAATTATAAGCTACATCTCTCTCCTCTTCCATACCTTCTATGATTGTTTCACTCATCCACTCATTGAACAGCAGGGAACAAAGGAAGGCGATAGCGTTCCTGGACTTCACAATCATAGTGTCGTTGCGGGGGTTCTTCAAGTGTGCTCAGCCGCTTCCCATCCGCTCAGGGCGCCACAAACAGGGCATTTCCTCATCAACTTCTACGCAACACCAGGAAAGTGGGCAAGGAAAAGTAATTACACAATGTCTGGATCTGTTAATTGAGTTCCCATTATCACCTTCAAGTAGGTTCAAATGGTAAATTAATAATTGCAAACCGAAGCTGAAGTGACCCCGAAGCAAAATATTTCATGAAGGTTTTTATTAGAGATTGCCTTTAATCAAGTTTTGAATCGCATATATGTAGATTATATAATTTATATTTAAATTGCATCATTAATATTATTTTTATATTTCATTAATAGTACATTTATTTAAGTTGTGGTTTTCGGTACGTAGTATATCGATATCCATAATTGATGAAATACGTACATCTAAGAAAATAAAGACGCTTCACCAAGGTTATATGCGTTTCCTCTCCTCAATCAAGACGATTGTGATCAAAACCATATTTTATCCGTTGTAATGACAGAGTGGACCATCGATTATTATTTCCCTCTTATGTAAGTTTCAACAAATAATTTCCTTAAACGATATATTATTCTAATTGTTTACACAATGCCTTTATTTCATTCACTATTTTGCCACAGAAGAATCAGTCTCTGTCGGCCAAATTATATTCCTGGACTTGAGTATCTCAGTATCAAACAGAATACTTAGTTTCGCCGATTAGAGGAAACCCAATTCCGATGAACTAGTCACCCTGACGGACTCGTGACATCCTATTGCATACATTCAAGCTGATTCATCATTCCTTACTCCAAACACTGGTCAACCGTCACCTTTCCCCATCAAAATACTCCCAAAACCTACATCGAGCCTATCGTTTCTTGGAACGGCTATGCCATGATATTAATCGACAGAATAATCAAATGAAACTAGCGAAAATGACCACCAACAAACAACGATCATGGTAACCCAAAAAAATTCATATAGGTAAGTAGTGTAAATGATCTTTGTTGAGAGCCATTCATATCTGCTAATCAGGAATATATCGCATGAAATATTTTGCCCAACGAGTTTCACCTTAGACTCCCACTATTAGGTCTAGACTTTTATGTCAGTCCAAATATCTCATTGGCCCCTCTTTCAAAACGGAAGTTGAAAAGAGAAGTTCGCCAGCACTGGAAAATTCCACGCCAAGCAGAGAGGGAGGAAGCTTTAAAATAAAAAACTATCGAACATAAAGGTGTTAATATACCTAACGGGGACGAGACTAGAAATAACATCCATCCACCAGGTCATTTCCAATCAGAGATTCTCTAAATAGCAGACAAAGCTAGATGACTGGGAGTTTAGGAACAGATGAAGATTACACAACACAAGAGAAAAGATAGCACAGAATTGAATTGACTTTATTGAGAAGTATTATGGTAAATTCTCCACCATTTCCCATCCCATACCTAACAGGATACCTTCGGAGCTCTATCCATCATTCCCCACCCATCCCATTATTCCGACTGTCCTAACCCTCCTCACTAGGATGACCTTGCTGGTGTGAGTTATCCACTACCACTGCCAATTCTTACTATGAACCTTCCTCACCTCCAATCAACAAATCCATATCACAAGCTCCTAGGTCCTATATGGCGCTGTTTCGTTCTAGCGAAGGTTCTTGGGCAAACACATACTTATTCCCATGAGTCAAAAGTGAAAAATATGCCCATGATATAACATTCAACAGGATTTCCAACTATTCCCAAACGGTTTGAGAATTTGTGGTCGACCCGAAGCCAATGTCGCTCAATACTCAATTTTTTCTCCCGGTACTATCCGAATCACAAATTTTACTGTATGCTTCGTCACGATAAAAAATAACATTCTATGCAGAGAAATTCCTATTATGTTGCACAACGCGAAGGGTCGAGAATAGACCAAGCTAGTGAAAATGGCATGCATAAAGATCCAGTCTGGAATTATAAATACATAAATCCACTCATTTACTCCGATCATTAAATATATATATATATATACACACATA
>LYUA01000319.1:171625-182306 GCA_002093875.1 Calopteryx splendens
CCACCCTCACCTACCCTCACACACCCTCGCCCACCCTCGGCCGACCCTCGCGCAACGGGACAACAATGCCTGCGTCTCCTCCCCCCTCGCATCTCGCCCAACCCCTCCCCTCGGAGAGACACGTGCTCTTTTGAGGCGACGCGCCAGGTTCGAAGCAGAAGGGAAAACTCGAGACCAACAGACATGAGAGCCGAGGTCGGAAAGAAATAATCCGCCGCGCCTTAGTCAGGTCGACTTCTGTCATCAATGTTTCAACAAAGCAGCGCGGCGGTCTACTAGTCCCGGATCAATACGAATATATGTGAGTGAAAACTCTTACCCTCGGGACCGATTCTCGCTTCCTCCCCTGTGCACGTAGTTATTACGTCTCCTACGCTCTACTACGCATCGCGGTCTGGAGGAGCGGGACTAGCGCACCTGAAAGAAAGTGGAAACAAACGAGGTGATTATTATTTAAAGTCCTCGTCCCGACAGCCGAAGACCTAGTAAAGTTTTCATTAGTGAAATTTTGACCTGGAAAAAGGGCCCGGAGATATTCAGAGTTCCTCAATCAATTATTATAAGGTTATGGACATGGAAAAATATTTTTCTGATTAATTACAATTGAATAAGCCTTAACCTAGAGATCAATCTGCTTACTACTCATGAAATGTATAAGGTGCGATATTCAGATATTATGGCTGTCTATTTGTGATTATAAGCTGATTTGATTTCTGGCGAGGAATAATATAGAGAGTCATCTTTAGTATTGAAATATAAAATACATTATAACGCAGAGGAATTGACTCCTTAAAAACGTCAATAACAAAGCGTAAAATAAGAAACCCTTTGAAATTCAGAAATATTTGGTATTAATCAATAAAGTCACGTCTCTGTATCTTCTCTTGTTTTCAGCAGTACCCTGCCGAGTAGTGAATTTCATAAATGATTTCAGGATTAAGTAGGAGAATACTTTATGAAGGTTAGACAATAAAGCAGAGGAAATGAAATTAAGTATTATGAAGCAAAACGGATAAGTTAAACATTTGGATACTAAAAAATAAATTGTGAAAGGTGAACTATTTACTTAGGTCATAATGAAAATTGAAAAAAATATGAGTTCATTTAAAAATAAAGTAGCATCAGAGAAAGATGTGTTTATAAGGAGGGTCTTAACTAACGATCTGGATATTGGGTAGAAAATTAAAGGAAAAGAATAGTATGGAGACCAGTTATGGTTGGTTTAAAAATAGTATTTTTGGTAATAGAATGAAGATATATTTATACAGAGATCAGGAGAAGAATAAAAAAAATTATTTGGGTAAAGTTTAGGAAGGCAAATAAGTGACAGTCAGAGATATTAAAAAGTAAACATGCACGAGCTGGGATAGAAGTTATAGGTATTCTCCAGTAAGGTATTTTCCTCCACTATCTTCCAAGAGAGTAGTAGAGTACAATAAGTGTTTTGACGAACATAAGTAAGTACAAATGTTTAGTAGCGGAAGAATTTTGCAATGTAAGAGCGCAGGTTTTCGTATTGTTCGCAGAGTTTAATAATGTATTTAATCCTTGCAGAGGACAAAAAAATCTAAAGCCTATAAAGATGTCTACATAAGACTAATTCCGTAGGCGTCTTCCTACAATTCTACTCTTAGCGCAATCGAAAACGACAGAAAGTTAAATGCTCATAATTGCATATATTCTTCCATAGAAATTCTACAAAACTGGTCAATGTACAACGTTATTGGAAAATAGAAGGTTATTCAATCCTTATTGGTGGAATGTGAAGGAAAGATGCTTTTCTCGCCAAACTAAATCTCCTATTTAACATATTGCATGATATTGAATCATGAGAAAAAAGCCACAAGGGAAAAGTAAGCCTGAGATAACGGAAGGGACCTGCTGATGTGTTTTCACAACACACTAAAAGAAGAAAGTCAGGACAATTTTCGCAATGTGGAGTGATCAGAAAGGGTTGTAAAATCCGAATACATCTTATGTTAATAAAGAAAAAATATGCATACAATATGCGAAAGATTTTCAAATTCACCTGATATGAAATACCTATGTTTTTTGGAAGAACAAAATTGAAAGGTTACTCTATTTTCTAGAGGGTAAAATTCATCGAAAGGGATAGCCAGCTGCCGTTCTGCTTCCGTTGGGAGAGAATCGATTAAAACTACGGTGTGCGAATCGGAAGTACATCACCACCCTTCGACCTTTTCATTGATTTTGCAATAAACAAATAATCATTTCATCGGAGCATACTAACTAAAAGTAGAAACATTTATGCTAAGGAAAACTACAGCATTACTTCTTCTTTAAATTAATCCTTTGATTGAGAGAAACTCCGTTAATTACTTAACCAAACCTAATAAACGTAACCAGTAAAAAACTACATAAAATCATGCCATTCCACAAGAAATTTAATTAGATTACTCGTTCCACCGTCTTTCGGCATCACAGGTTCAAAAGATGAAGAACTTGATATTTTAAGATCATCCGCTGATTCAAGCAATAATCAAGCGAGCTCTCTTGTCTATTCTCAGATCGGCTGTCCCTTCCAGGCCATCGACCCCCTCTCCCATCACCTCACAATAGTCCCAGCATTCCCAATAACCCACCGTGACGAAGCGCTCCTGCCACTTACCACCCACAACCTCCTTTGGGGTTACATTATCTTGCACATCTTCAGCTTCCTAAATCCACCTCCTCCCTCTGCCATACCTCACCCAGTAACCTTCCACTGTACGCTCAATGGTTTACGTGCGTGTGAGGCTAAACAAAGGTTTTGGGGTTACTCCCGCGTTTTTTCCATCCGGCTGGACGACGACTTCTCTAGCGTTGCAGTCAGCATCTTCAGGTCCGATGGCTTCGTCGGAAATGAAGTCGCTTGGGACCTGAAGGTGCTGACTGGCAACGAAACCGTCGTACAGCCTTCCTGTTAGTGCATCACCGCGGAAGTCTTCGTTGTAAGACCATTGTGTTTGTAAATATTGTTTTCGGATGTTTACCCCCTTCCCTCAAATATGTTACATGTATGTATTCCCCAACCGAATGCTTCGGTCTTCGTACCCATTAATGCCGGGAAACGCGTCGTACGATTACTTTTTCTGTGCAATAGTATTGTTTTCTTTTAAACGGAAGTTTGAAACTTGCATGAAGTTATCCTTGAGTTAATAGAGTTTACTCTCATTCTTAACGTTAACTAAAGGAATATAACTTTTAATATCATAACTTAATGGTGTGCTCGAAAAGCATTAAAGTAAGTATTTTAGTCAAGCTTATACAGTAACAATATTTTTAGCTCTAGAGAATTTCTCGATGCATTGGTGAAGTTTAAAATTAATAAATTAATAAAAATAATAAATAATTATTTAATTTATTAATTAAAAATTAGTAAATTAATTTTAGTGAACCTCCTAGTAGTAAAATAACATCCATTTTCTTCGTACCGTTCCTTTTCGTTGACATGGCGGTCAGGAAAAGACTGGTTAAGTTAGGAGACAAAAATCACCCTCTCTTACTAATTAATACCTTCCATACTGCCCTGCTAGCATACTGCTTTCTTACCACATGCATGCATTTTTTCATAACTACTCTTCCGTGGCTGAAACCTTGAATATTCCTAGTATTGAGATTATCTTCAACTACACTCACCAATGACTTTCACGGTCCACCCACACCTCTCAAACCATTAACTCTTCATTCATAGTATAATGTACTATATCTCTTTGGGGATTCAGGTCTCATCCGTACCAGGGGATGTAATTATCTATCATAATTAGTGTGATTTAATTTGTAATAAAATCCAATTAATTTCATTATTAATGTTTTCTTATAATTCAATAGTGCGTACAAAACATCGATCTTGGTTGCACAGAGTACCGAAGGAAAGATAGGAGCAGCATGCATCTATGATAGGTATACCATGTTCTTCTATCTTTCCTTCGTTATGTAGATGTTTATATATCTCGTATATACTAGCAGTTCTTGTAAGTGAGATGTTTTCTCGTGGGTACTTATCGACGGAAGTCTAATGAATGAATTTAAAGCCGCACTGCCGATAAGGCTATATTTTTTGCACTCGTCAACGATCAATATTAGCTGCAGACAGAGACCCGTTTCACAACGTAGCTTTATCGATTTATTACCTGCTATTGATGTTAAATGGAGTTATTTATTTGCACAGCGTAACGTGATTACGTTGCACTTTATTCCTTTGTCTTTTAACATTGTGATATGTGAGTTTTCATGCTTTTCAACAGAGAAGTTTTGCTATTTAACTTCTAAAATTAAACTGGATTTTTCGCGCTTTAAATCAACATTAGGGGAAATAGAATTAGATTCAATCAAATAGCAATATCCGCTGGATTCTACCCCCACATTAAAATTTTACTTATTTTACTTTGTATATATTTCATGTTTCGACTTCAATCCAGCTATCAACTGTCTTGGCTATGAGTTACTGCGATAAAGTCTTTGAAATGATTCATCCATTGGTAAATCTGTTATCCAACCACTGAATTAGTCTGTTTTTCATCAAGAACCGGGCTATTTGCCGAGTCTTTCACGCCCGCACAAAGATGAGGTTCGGAATGTAAACAAACGCATTTAGGAGCGTGGCGCTTCGCGATAGCGAACACTTGCTTCCTCATCCCGCCTACCTCATCTATTTTCGCCTCATCTATGCGAATAAATGCGCTCCGCCGGAATTCTCAAGCTACTGATTCAACCCGGAGGAAAATATTCTTTCCTTTTAACCTTGAGAGCTATCCCGCGTAATTGTCCACCAAAAGGGAAGGAAAATATCTTCTTTATGATACAAAATAAAATGAAAACTGTCGGATTCTCAATCGGATCGGGCTGCTTTCGGAAATTCGATAAGTCCGCAAAAGTTATAAGTATTCAAAGGGCTAATATGTCGAGAATTCTCTGAACAATTGAAGCGCATTGTTCGTTAATGTTTGTTCGAGAATACAGATGAAAATGCTTATTCGCCAAGATTACTGAAAAAGGTTGAAAATGTTATATTAATTCTTGTTTGATTAATTCTTGTACCACTGGAGGAAGCTATACTTTAAGAAAATATTTAAAATGTCATTAAATTCTTTGAATTCTACCGGTTGACTTCAATATTTTATAGAATTTGTTTTATCCAACGAGTAGGTATAAATTTTACCGTAATTTGGTAAGTAATTTCGGGTAAATCACGAAATGAATTGTATCTGGGATGCTCGTTGTCGATCGCCGATTCATTAATTGCATAGATACATCTCTGTAGGTCATTTAAATTCACTGATCGAAAGAATCTACGGAAAATGAAACCCTCTTCCATGGCATTCTTGAGTGATATCGTATTGAGTCCGAGACTCACAGGTTTGACCCAATAAGTATATTCACCATCCACTTGTGTAATTCGAAAATGTATAAAAACAGCAATTATAAAAAGTGGAATGGTTGGGATTGTTAGCTCCAGCGATGATCAGCCATTACAAGAAAAGGGTTATCGAAAACTTTTCAGTGTGGGGAGATTTTCAATCTACCTTCAGTGCTGAAATGTATTGAGAACGGACGGAGAGAGAGCTCGGTCTACAATAAATCTTCTCTCTAGCTGCGGAGCCAAAGAACCTCCGTCAATCTATCCAAAGACTGAGGTTGACGGTTGAAGGACGACGTCATGCGGCATTTACTTGTGGTTAACGGTAGAGTTCTCGTAACTTCAAATTTCATCGGGAGAAATTTATCTCTCACCTCCCTTACTTTTAGATAAATTCAGTTTTTATCACGTGAGATTTCTAACAACAGCAACTCGAGAAGTGACCCTGTATAACGGCAAAGCTTATTAGTTAGTTTCACCAAAACAAATTGCAGTTAAGCGCCTGATGGGACAAGTTTAAAATGTTTAGGTGACGGGAAATATTTCCACGTCCTGCACGACGGCCGGTGGTAGTTCATTGCCTCAAATCTGTGAAATTAGCTCTGAAATCACAGTTCTCAATTTTCGCCAAGTTAGATGGAGCCCATCTACCATGCGGCGGGGATGGACCTCGGATGAAGTTATCCGGAGCTCTTGGTCAGCCGACCCTCAGTTAAGCCGACGCTTCGCTGATCGATGTTGGTTTTCGGTGGTTTCGCCTCACCTTCGCCCTATTCCCCATGCATCAAATCCCCGCTCTCCACGGAGTCAGCTCCCTCATCTCTTCCTTCCTTCCTCCCTCCTTCCGCCTACCTGTCTGGCCCTCCGACCAATCCCACGATTCTCTTACCCATAATATCGTTTCCCATTTTTCTTACTAATCACTTCTTGTTCAAAGAGGTGAAACCGCCGTTGAACATCGTAGACATTTAACACCTTGATTTCTTGTTCGGCCAGAGGGCGTTTAGGTTGGGAAATACTCGGTTAGAGAAGAAAATGAGGTAAAGGGAGTAAGCCACGGGACTGATAATAAAATTAGGCCCTAAATGGGTTCCTCAAGTTGGGAGAGTAATGGAAGGTTCCTCGAAGAGCAGGCTACTCTTATCTCTCTTCTTTTCTTTCTTCGGCAGTATAGTTATCCTTTCACAATTTACCACTCCTCTCGAAGTGAGGCAAATGATGTAAAATGCATTTTGATAAGTACTTTTGCACGCATATCGTCCGTCTTATAAGAGCTTATATTTGGAATCATAGAGAAAGAAGAAATAGGTATAAATGATACTTGTTTTGCATGTTGGATGTGGAAACCACCAGCTACTCCATTAACTTCTGTATATTTAGTGCATGTTCTTGGTGTTACTATATTTTAACTATACGACTCCGAATTCTTTCAAAAAAATGTTTAGAAAAGTTAATCCTTCATGCAAATTTTTCACAAATAATTATTGTCTTTGATAGGTTAGCAAAGCCAATAGTCCGCATTAAGAGTATAGGATTAGAATTTTGCGATCCAACAAATAATGACGAAACTTCTACAGGACATTCTATCATCAGGCGGCTTAAGCGTATCTTCAAAAATAATGATATACATAAGCACAGTGGAATTCGTCTGTGGAATCACTGATTGATCCTGAGAAAAGTGGTCTTCTAGATAGATGGTCACCTAAGAAGGGTTGAGACACCATAGTAGCTAGATTGGGAGGACTGTTGGCTTGAATAACGTTATTCTACAAAAAAAAGTACATAAGTGTGGATGTTATATCGCATGAAAGACGGAAATTATCGATGAAATCATTATTATTAAAACATTAAACGATTATATTTTTACATATGCCCATACATAACTTCAAAAAATAGATGTCTGCGTGAACCTTGATGAATGCATAAATATGAAATCGAGGAAGTACATAGGTGAAAGGTTTGTGTGAAATGAAATTGTATAATGTTTTTTTCATTGTGTTGAAACTATTACGTTTGCTATCTTTTCCTCTTCACAGACACTACTTTTTCACTTTCCTTATCGTGGAACAAACACTTTTTTTCTCAAGACTAAAAATTTTGTTTTGCTCCTCGATTCGATGGAAAGAATTGTCACCAAAGACATTTTTAAGATGCGTGCAATTAATGCCAAAAAACTCGGCTCGTGAATACTACAAAGGTAGAAAACATACTGGCTAAAATAATGTATAAACATATTGACCACTCTCAGCTTTTTTCCACCCTTGCTCATCTCTCTGTCTTTCTCGAAATCGCCGGAGTAGATGATTCAGTAGTAACCAATCATTCTTGAACTGGTAAATAAATGAGATATTCGTGGGTCATGAGCACCTTCTATTCTGACTCATCTGAGAGATAAGTTCACTTTCCTATTAGTGTCATGTGAGTCTACACTTCTTGTAAAATAGTTTGTTCCCCCTTCCTGTCTAACATTTTTTGCTCTGATTTTCTTCATGTCCTAAATGAAGGCTTCGTCTGTCGCATACCTTCAGGAGTAGCTGTTTTTACACTAGTTCCAGGTCACTAGTTTATTGCCTATTAGTACCGTAATAGCATGAAAAAACCCACTTCAATTGCGCAAGAACATAAATGGTAGTCATGAACAGAGACGAAGTCATGAACACATACAGCGTATTTAGTGATCAATAAAACGTCTTATATCTTTGCTCTTTTAAATGAATTCCTTTTCAGTCAATGTATACACTCTCAAATACTTCAGTCAGAAATTATTTTATTGGCGCATTCGATAAAACTGCGTAATAGATATTTTCTTTAAAGTATGCACAAGTAGGCTTACATGATGTTCAGTCATGCCAACAGCGACATTTACTGAAACTGCCTGAACTGCTGATTTGGGCTTTCATGTATTCCGAATGGATTTACTCATTTGTGATTCTTCCTTAAGTGACGAGGAAAAAAAAGAACTACTCGCAAAAGCGGATCACGCATGCTTGCAATATCTAATCGGGATTCGATTGGTGAGTTCATCATAGTAGTATCTGCACCCACTAAAGTACTCAACCGTTTTATCTGGCGCCAAGAGAGGCGCTTAGATTCTACGTAAAACCGCCTATTGAGTGCTTTCCCAAAATCCAGCGGCGGTCGAAGACTTCTGCTGCGAAGAGAAACAGGTGAGCGCAGACCGCAAGCCATCCACTGCCCTTCGGGTTCAGCAGACTCGGGAGACCTGCCACGCCCTCCTCCCCGGGGCAGTCGCCCCCCCCCTCTCGCCTCGGAGAGTGAGACAGATGCACAGGCATCTCTCCTCGAGGTGGGTGGGGTTCCGCCGGGTCGTCCGAGATGGGGAAAACCTGAAGAGCAAGCCCTCAAAGGGTTGCGTCACGCGTAAACACACGCTCACTCTCCCTTTCCCTCCCCCTTCAGGCGGCTCTCCCGAACCGTTACGCGAGCTCACGTGCTCCCTTCGGACATTCATACGTATGTCCTCGGGTCCTCCCATGCTTTGCCACCTCTGTAACTGACACCGTGAAACGGAGATTGACGAGTGTGAAGCCACTGATTCCAAAACCGTTCGCTATAATGGATTGCTTGGGTTCGATTCGATTCCTCGATGTTCCATTTCCATTCCAGCGACGATTCGATTCCACGAGGGTCCTGAACACCGGCTCTAAAATCGGGTGAATTCACCTGTTTGCCTCCACGCCCACCCCTCGATCGCGCAACCCACATCAAGCGTATTAAGACAAATGGTAATAATTCAGATAGAGTGCAAGATTTTACTCACAAATGATCGAGTTTTTTTATTAAGAAAAAAACTATCGATTCAACTTGGAAGGATAACCCTCTCTGCGTTGTTCCACGATATTGTCGAGTGTTAGCAAGGCTGGATATCAACTCAAGAAATCTTGGAACATAGAATAAATTATTAATATAAAAATAAAATTATAATTTACCTAATGACTGAGACAAACAATAAATGAATATTGTAATATTTACTATGTTTACTAATCGGATCAATTTGGTCGAAGCTACTGAACTCACTCGGATCGTGGGTCGGATGGCGGAGGTGGCTACTCCATCCAAGTATCGAACCCTGATGTGATCGATATTGAAAGTTGGTATCTCCCCGTCTCCACTGCCATCGTACGTACCAACGTAACCTCAAATAACACGCATTACCGCTGCCTCCTCCTGCATTACCATCGCAATTCAGTTATGTTCACTCTGATTTGCTAAATATAAACAAGTGAAAAGTATAAATATGCGAAAAATTCACAACGCCAAAACCATTCGCCTGAACCGGGACTCGAACTCGGATCCGTCGATTTCACAGTGTAAGAGAATGCCTGAGTGGCTAAATTGGATAAAGCACTCGGCCGGAAAATCGAGGGATCCGGTTCCGGAGGGGGTGGAGGTTGTGACTCCGTTAAAGTTACTTTCAGATGCTTTGAAGTGAAAAGCACTTGAGCGACTTAGGACAGAACTAGAACTCATGTTTTTTTTCTATTTTACACTTATAAAAATATGTTCCAAGTAAATGGCAAAGGCTTTTGATCAATGAAAGTTACTCTTTTAGTCTAAAACTTTGGATCTGCAAAAGTAGTTTTCATTATTATTTCCCGTGGTTCTAGGTTTCCTCTATAGTGTTCAGAGATTTCTTATGTCCGATCAACACTAACAAAAATGATTGCTTATAAATAGGGGATATTTAAATTTTTAATCAATAATTGTGCCATCCAACCCATTTTTACCTACCAACTCTTTGAAATAGAAGAACCAAGCTACATCTCGACCATTTCACCCGACCCTTATCCATTTCGGCTGCCCGCGTCTGCCTTTATCGATTATCGTGATTCAATTCACACAACTTTTTTCCGGTTTCACTACCAGCGCCTACCATGGCAAGTTGGCGGTGTTCGGAACTACGATTGATGACTGTAAGAACGCTCGCTCCCACAGCGTTTTAAAGTTAACGATGGCACTCACGGTGATCGTAACGCTGGAAGCAAAAACAGGCCGTGTGATGCACGTAAAGGTGGGAACTCTAAGTGAATTCGTATGCGAATCAACTCTGGTGTGCTATCGCCTATTCGGATGCCAATATTTTTCCGACTCCATCCCGAATGCCACAAGGTTAACCGATTTAGGTAAATTGATTTTTGTTAGCAAATCGATTGGCGTCATTTGAGTCGAATCGATTTTTCTTCCTTCGAACAGTCCGTCGTTAGAGTGGACGTGGAGCAGTAGTACCGTGCGGTGACGCGTGAACTCCTCAGGCACGACATTCAATTTTACGGGGTATCGTAAAGGTCGTCACGGTGACCA
>LYUA01000319.1:300814-319888 GCA_002093875.1 Calopteryx splendens
TTTAAACCTCCCTCCTCCACCTCTTTAGCCCCATCCCATTTTACACCATTCATTCCCCTCTCGCCCCGGCGTCATTGTCTCTTTGAATAGCGGGAACCGGACTAATACCCACTTTCATCCCCAGAACCTCTGTCCCTTGGTTTCTTATTTCGAGGCTCCTTTGTTCCCCGGCTGGACCGCCGCGCTGTGTTTGGATAGAATAGTTGGTCGCGGGTGAAAGAGCTGCAGCAGATTCGTCAATGATCCACTCATTTGAACCGTCATTTTACTTAAACTTTTGGATGTGAGTGCTTTGAATGCCATATCTTTTCTTGCTTTAAAGTAAGTGCATGAGAAAAAGCTGAGATGCCGATTGATAGGTACTTATCCATTTTATTCACCCAATACGTTGTATTTCGTTTTCTCACGCTCGTAAAATTATCTTTTTCATTGAGAGGCATCACAACTCATTAAGCGCTTCGGAATACTGAATATTTTCACTGAATATAGTTTGTGGTGTCGCCCGTTACTCGGTGGAAACGATTCATCATAAAAGATAAACAAAACTTTGTTTTTCCAAAATNTGGAAACGATTCATCATAAAAGATAAACAAAACTTTGTTTTTCCAAAATTTTATTGTGTAAATAAAATGGTAAAAAAACAAAGTTTTGTTTATATTTTATAATCTTCACTGAAAGCTGAATGGCAACCAATCTTTAAGCGTGATGGAGCAATTACAGCTCAAGGAAGAGTTAATTTCATACCAATGCAATCTCAGGCTCCAGTAATATTTCGGCTTGCGGAGAAAAAGGTTTTACCTTGTAAGACCATTTAGATTATTATATTATCCATTATTCATTTTATATACGTATTCTTGTTAAAAGGAGTTTCTTTCTTGTTAGAAGGACTTTCTAAGCATATGTGTGTCCTTAGTAGAAAGAGGGAGAGAAGGAAGTGTGAAAAAAATACAATAAACAACATGCCTTGGGAGGGAACGGTTTTGTACTTGGAAATATACTGGTGGTAAATGAGAATGGTGATGTACACGTCCTTGAGTTTTATTTATGCTCATCGAGTATTCTCAAGTGACATCTCTAGCCACCTCTATGAGGGTTTTCCCATGTTCCCAAAATCACTCTCTTTTATACCTCATGCCCACAAGACACTCCCTCTAGTCTTATATTTACTCGTGCCCACTTTTCCACAGAAACGTAAAGAATATTCGCTTTGCCCATTTCGAATTTATTGCAGGTGATAAAGAGGTTACAAATGTCAATTATCGAAAGCCATTGTGGCTTTCGATAATTATAATAATATACGCCAATGTAAATAATGTATACGCCAGGAAAGCAACGGATGGAGTACGATACTTACGATTTAACGACCATTTTCTACATGCAGACACACTTTGTCACGAATTGAAATGTTTGTGGAATTCATGCCGCAAGCGAGGATTTTTTTTGTGAAAATAAGTGCGCATATATGAAATTCATATACTTGGATGCTTAGCTTCTCTACTAGATAGCATTTTAAAATGAAAATCTGGAAACATATTTATGTAACCATTTTATTTCGATGAAATGCCTGCAACTTTGTGAATGATGTGAACGATGAATCTGAATTTCCTTGTAAACCATAAGTCTTAAATCGCAGTTGCACTTAGTAAGTGCAATTTTAAAACATTGATGATTTTCTCGACAAAGTTAAAAATGTAACATTTTCAGTCATCGAATATTTCATTAAATTTACATTGAGAGAAATGTCATAATGAGGTAGCCTAACTAAATTAAATGGACTGACTGATGAAGATGGAAATGTAAAATCTTGATATAAATGGTTAAATATTCGTTATGTAATAGTGCACATAAAGTTTTAGCCATTTTTGTATGGCATAATTCGAAAATAAATATCTCTGTCACATTTGTCTCATTTTTAGTATTCTCACTGTCCACTACCTTGTTGCATTATGTCCAGTCCTTAATCAGCCTTCCAAAGTTGGAAGTAATCTTATAACATCTATCTCATCAGTAAGTGGTGATATTTAGTAATAGCCATAAAGTATTTACGAAAATCGTATATTATGCTGCTGATTCAAGTCCTAATTGATACTCGGAGAAGTATTTTGAAAAAAAGATGTAATAAACATGCTTTTAAGAATGTTGTTCCAATAATCGCATGGTAAGCCGTGTATTCCAGTTTCTACAAGAAAAGGAAGAGCAAATACCTGTATTTCTGTTCCTGGATTCATTTTGCGCTTCCATGGATAAAAAGATATATTTTTACATGGCCTGAGTGCAAATTCCACAAGATATGTCGACGGATCGTACCCTCGTTTGTGCAAAAAAGGGTACCTATTTCGTAACTTCGTTACTGGCCTTGGCATCGAAATTTTATGAAAAATACATTTCCCTAAACACCTCACTCTAGTGATTACTTTAAGAAAACTGCTCTAGTGCATTTCTTCTTCTAATTATGGCACGAATACGCAAATTATTTTTTTTACATCACATTATGAAAGGTAGACCACACAAAAGATTCCCATAGTTTCGTTTTTCATCTAAATTAAAATTTAAAGGTTTTTTTCAGGTCAGTGCGTGCATTCGATCTGATTTCTGTTATGTCTACCTTGAAATCAATGAAAAATGAAATAAAAGTTAAAAAATATTCATCAAAGTAATATATTTTCAAACCCCAAGTTGACTCAATCAACCTCGTAACGTAAAATCTAAAACTAGCCCATCATCATCAGTTTTTCATCGAGGTAAGTGATAGCAAAATTAAACTATTCTAAACTTTCTCGGCTCTTGAAGAGTATTTAAACCTAATATAATAACATAACTGCTCACGGAAAATTCTTTAAGACAATAAAATTCCGAAAAAATTTGGAGGAATCCCAAAAAATCAACCCTCGACAATTTACTAGCGCTCCAGGAAAACGTTGCCAACCCGTAAGTAGGTCAGATAAGTCGATCTGTTATTGATACTCGCAGTGGAGAAAGGAGATTAAGTATTTTATTAAATAAATTCTGACATTCTTTATCCAAAATGTCAAAGGGAGTATTAACCGAGAGGTCAGAAAGTTCAGCCAAATTATCACAAGTATCGACCACCAGCTAGAGTTTGAATTTTTCGATATGCGAAAGCACCGACAGAATGTGGGATCACTTACTGTATTCACGAATCAGATCGATGAAATATGGGAGCTAATTAATTAAGATCGCATTTCAAATGCACACCAACGCCGTAATGGCATTAGTATTTGCGCCTTCCCCTGAAGCATCAGGGATTGGGATGCCTTTTAAGGGATGGGGTTTCTAATTTAATAGGGCCATAATTTAGGACATTCAGTGGCTCATTTAAATTAGACAACACATCCTAAAGTCAGTATTTGCTCCTTTTTGATCATAAGTGCAGTAGTAATGAAATTGTGGGATTCGTATTCACTTCTACCAAGACCGCTGATTCTGTCTAAAGCGATCGTCATCCTACGACGAAGGTTCCATTTACGTTTATTTTCTCGTGAGTGTGCTTGCACATTTATGAGCAAGGCAAATAGTCTTTAACCTGCTGAGAGCGATACTGGCTGTCTTGCGATATCAAACTCTTAACTCTGTATTAAGACCATGTTAGACACATGAAATGTACAAATTGTCGCCGGAATTAACTATCTTTCAATCTGTTTTTCATAATTTTTTCCGTAATTTGAGTAGTAAGTTAACCGCATTTTTTTGCACCCACGTCATTTCGCTGGTATTTTTTCTCGTGTTTATTCCAAGTTTTTTAATTCTCAGGGAAACCTTCTATAATAAGCCTCTATTGTAAACTAGTTCTTAAGTTAATCATTTTTCACGATTTATTAACCTTGTCGATCTATGTCTTGATGGAATTGTCCTTGTTGGATAGTATTGACATAATGACAACATCAGTATGCACTAGTGCAAAACTCCATTGAAGGACTAAAAATGTCAAACGGCTTATTTTCCATAATATAATATAAATGATAGCTAAAGTTATATGTACATCTCTTTATAAAATTCCTATTCATAGCCAACATCAAAGTCAATTTTTGGCTTTGACCTAGTAAAACCGAGAATGTACTTACATTCTTGGTCCTCGTACAAATATTAAATATTATTATCATTAAAAATATGTCCCAAGTTTCATAAATCCTTCACGAGAATTGGAAATAATAGGTGTTTTAACGCCGAGTCGATATCGCAGGGTTGTTTTGAGTCGGCATTGTTTACATTTTCCATGCTGAATATGAGAGCGAGTTGTTGCATCCGTACCTTTCGTATCTGGGTAATACCAAGAAGTCATTTTCCATTTGTGCTTTCTCTTTCTGGCCAAATCCTTTTTCTTCGTGAGCGAAGTCACGGGAAACGACTATTTTATACTGCGATTCCTTAACGCTAAAATCGTTCAAAAAGTGATCTGCTTCACGTGAAGGCTTACCGAATGCTTACAAAATTGAATAGTTTCTCCGCGGAAAATATTTCACATAGGAGATTTTTGAACAGTTCTTTAAAGAGCAACGTGAAAAAAAACAATCCTAGAGCGAATTGAAAATGAATTTATCAGATGGAATGTATATGAATGGCAAATTAATGAACATTTGTTCAGCAGAGTGAATGTTTCTGCTCCACCTATTACTGGAATGATTTTATCAATGATTTGCGAACGCAAATACTTTGCTATCAACAATTATAAGTATATTTCACGGATGCACCTTAAATCGGTTTTTCAATTAATATTATTAACCATACCTACAAGGTGTATTACTGTAAGTATAAAACTTTAAACCTACTCATAACAATTAGATAGGAAAAGGAAAGTCCCAAATGTTTCTCTGTGGTTAAATTAAGATTTCTTCCACTAATAACTCGAGTGTCAACTGTGAAATTTCATAAAGTAGTAATGCTATTCCATGATAACTTAAAACCAAGACGCTTAGTAAACAGCAAAACCCGAGATTATATGGCGATGACGGCTATTTCACTCTTACGCGGTGATGCCATATCATGAAATCCATCCAAAACATCAATGAATATTTTATGTTAATGTACATTTTCTATTAAACAGATTTGCCACACATTTGCTTCTGCATCCCCAGCAATCTTCTTGTTGGAAAAACCTTTCAAGATGTTTCAAATAACCCTAAATCCCACACGAAATTTAATTAGATCAATGAAATAAGACGATAGACGAGAGAAATAGAAAAGTTAAAAAACCACGAAAGCTTCATTCTTCGTTCCAATACGAAAATTTCCCTTGGAACTATCATAGAATAGTTTTGACGAGCATTCGCAAAAAAATCTTCAGACGACTGGAATATTCTGTGTAGATGGGTACAAAATCAGGACGTAGGTGGTAGTAGTTACATAGTCCCCATTCGAAATTACATTGTAAAATGCAAACTCTCGACGGTGCATTTTCGTCCTTTCAAGATAGTCATTTTCACCACGATCCCATGAGCACTCTTGTCCCGACACTAAGGTAACTAAATTCCCCACCCCAACTGGAAAGTTCTCACCCCCGTCCATCGTATCACCCTCCTCCCCCTAGCACATCTTCCCGGCACTACAGTGGGACGAGTTGACGGAAGTTTCGCCGCCTCCCCGATTCTGTCGCCTCTGCTCCCGCAGTGAGCTGGTGACAAAATGTGGAGGCGCCGAGGGAACGGGAACTCGCAGCATTCGGGTGGAAGGAGAAAGGTGGGATAAGGCGCGGCGGCGAGAAGCAGGAAGGTGGAGTGGGGAGAGGACCAAGTTGGGGATAGAGAGAGGGGAACGGGAGGGGGGGACTCAGAACGTGCCCTTAGAAAACACTCGGGCGAAGTCGGGAATGATGCGCGCCGGTCGCGGTGGGTGGCGCAGACCCGAGGCAGGCTGTGGGAAGGGTGATGGAGGGAGATGGAGGAAAGGGTAGCGCGGGAAATAAAAACGGAGGGTAGGGACGTCCCACGTGGAATAGAGGTGTCCCGCCGAGTGTGATTCGGGGGACGGGAGCGTGGGAGGCAGCATGAGGCACGGAGGGGGCGCCGCGAGTTTTGAACCGGGGACCGTCGCGCAGATATCGACCTGCTTACGCCGGCGGAGCCGAGCCGGCTTTGGATCCTCCTTTCCCGGCGTAGAGAGCGCATAGCCGCGCAAGTCTGTCCCTTCTCTCTCTCCGTCTCACCTCCGCCGGCCGCTCCCCTTCCCGGCCCTCTCTGCAGCGCGGAATCCCGCCGCTGCCAGGCGTTTTCGCCTGCCTGCCCGGGGCGCGGACAGTCCTCTCCGCGCTCCGAAAGGGGGCAGGGAGATGCGGGAGGGGGCGGAGACGGAGGCCGCGGTGGAGGCGGGAGTGGTCACCGTCGCCGTGGTCTCACGGGGACCCGGCGGGACCATCCCGAGGGCTGCCACGTTGACCCGGAGGAGGTCGGCGACCGAACCGCGCAGGAGATCTCTCTTGACCAGGGCGAGGGGAAAGGTCATCCGCTGGCTACGGAGATCCTTCGTCGCGACGCAGGTAAGGCCGTCCGGCCGGCGTGAGTGCCACCGAGTGCAGCGTTGTGCGGGATGGGGGTCGGACGTGGCGGGCGGAGGGAAGTTTTTGACCTTCCGCGAGTGATGGAAGGAAGTCGATCTATCCGATCGGATATTGAGGCAGTGATGTTCGAAGTGCGTTCGTCTGTTTTTTGACACAAAGCGATATCCTCTGATTGCGAGAGCAAAATCGTGAATTTATTTCGCCATCATGTCGCGAGGTTTAATCTACGTGAATTTTTCATTTATCAATAACCATCTGAAATTAATCATGTTTTAAAAATTCGTGTTTTCATTCTCAAAACACTAACATATCGTTTACATTTCATGCAAAAGCGATAGCTGGAATTATTTGTCAACAAATTTCGACGAGCACTATGGGTATGTACTTCAGGTTAATTGTTCCTAGCAGTGAAAGTGTTCTGTTGTTGAGGAGAAATTTATACGCTTATATTTCTTTTTGCTTTTCACCTTGCAGACCTATCTTCTTACTTTGTCCTGAAAGAAGGCTCATTAATTTCTGAATATCAATTTTTTGATGCTGCAACATTTTTTTGAGATCACATTTTGAATTCCAAACAAAATATATTTTATTCATTCATGTTAGTTCTGTGCATTACTTCCCAAAATCTCCCATGAGTGCAGGAAGTGAACAGTGGTTCATCAGCTGAAACCGTATCGTCTCAGCATGTAATAGATTTCGCCGAACCATGTTAATCGTTATCTCTGCCTGGGAATGAAATCGTAGATTAGTGTATTTGCTCCGAGGGCAAGATCGCTTCGAAATATCATTCGATACATTAATCTGTCAGCAGCGGTGAATGGACGGTGGTGACGGATCGATTCCGGTTGATATGTGAATATACCTAGCCGTTACCTTCGATCGGTGGGCATTAAGTTCCCGCGTTCTAACTACAGAACACACGTTTATTCCGAGAAAAATGCGAATGACTAAGCACACAATATAAAAGTCGAAATAGGGCTCAAGGCACGAAAAAATTACTATGAATATTTTTTATCCTGCTCCGAGAAAAATTATTTTTTTCTGAATGGTAAAATTTCCCATTTAAGCAGTTGCTCTCTAATAAAAACCATTTTAATTTTTCGATATTAACATTTTAAAATTGGTAACTTTAAGACATTTCATTGTATTTGGCTCACACGCGATTTCAATGTTTATGCTCTTCAATGTCCATGACAATTATTCAGGTCGTGATCGGCGATACTTTTTACACTCCAGGTTATCATTAATTGTCGAAAATTATGGTATTATTATTAAATAAAATAATAGGTATATCTCCTAAATAGCATTAGGTTTATCAACAAAATTTTGAAGTTTATGCGGTCTTGTGCATAAATGTTGGCTGAATAAGTATATTTCTCATGCTGCAACTGATAAAAATGTACAAACATAAACTCTCATCGTCATACAAAACTCTTCCTCGTCCCCGAATGCAATCGAATTTCAAAAATTAATATCCGGTTTAAAATGGTAAATCGATAGAAGGGCATAGTAAAGTAAGATTTACATTCTTCGCGTTTATGTTGCAATAGGTATATGTTAGAAAATATTTTACCGTAAATGTAACAGCCACCAATTAGGAATCTCTTAAATTATCCTGACTCAATATAGGCGTTCCTTACATTATAAACTCACAAGATCATTAAAAATGAGTTCCTCCAGTACCAACGTTTACAGGAAGAACATGTTTGCTCCAGAATGTTTTTTGTCGTACTCCTCAAGTCTCAGATTACTCAGAGCAATTATCACTGCCACGGAGAACGTACTCGAATCAGATCCCGTGTCCCCGCAGCATTCCATATAATTACTTTTATAGGCCTCACACGACGCTTCGTCGGACGACGAGCTTTTATATCCCGGGCGTGACGCGCCTCCCTCCTTTGGTTCTACTCCGTATTTGTCCGAGATTGGCTTTTACGACTCATTTGGCCTTACGATTCACAATTCATCGCGTCGGAATCTTAAATTAAGCCTCCTTGACGGAGTAGTGGGCATCCCTCACGGCGCGCCGACGGGAGAGGTTAAGCGCCTCTCGGAAGGGGGAGGCATATTTCCTCCAAAAGCGAATGAAACTGGGAAGAGTTTGGGTATGCGGGAGGGACTCGAGGGAGGGCGCCTCCTTCTCGGGATCTCTTACCCCGCGCACACTTGCCAGCGCGTGCCCTGATGCCCATTCATTAAAATCCGTCCCTTTTCTTTATTAGCTCGTTAATACGTATCACACTATTGTCGCTCGCGGTATTATCTGATCGTCGAAATTACTTGAAAGTCTGGACGTAAACAAAAGGTTTGACGTATCGCATTGGTTAAGGTCATTTAGAAATTATTCCGTGTAGGAAGGTACGTTGTTCTCTAATCGAACGAAATATGTATCCAAATATTAGATGATTCCTATTATTTGTTTAGAAATATTTATTAGTGCAGCATCAATATTATTTTAATAATATCCGTAGTATGGAAAATTTTGACTGAATTAATCCGATTAGATAGTAAAGCTGTTCATACTTGAATGCGTTTTCTGCATTCATAGTCAATCATATGTTAAAACAATATATAATAACATGATATAACACAAAACTACGATGGTATTATCAACTATTTATTTACCTTGTATTTTGACAGCATTTTCTGGTGCCTTACACTTTCTTTCATATTCCGGATTCATTGCTTATAAAGTAAATTTCTGCTAAGATATTTTAAAGCTACAGCGGAGTATCCTAATTTAGAATATTGCCGGGAAAAATTACTAATATTAACCATTAATTTTCATATGAATTAAAAGGGACTGTTATATAACAGAAGTGGGCAGAAAACATTTCCCGCTATCTCCATTTTTTTTGACAACTTAATGGTACTGAATCATGGGCAAGACTGGCTTTGGGGATGACTACAAACTGAGAGAGTAATATATAAAACAGATTCAGGTATAATGAGAGAGTAATATTCCAATTCCCCTGCAGGTGATAAAGCCTGCGAGTCCATTAGTAAGGGATTTTAACAGGCTTAAATAAATTAAATTCCCAGGAAAAATAAACGCGTAAAATGGCTACAAATAAAGGAAAAATAAATTATATTTTCAAGGAAAGGGAAATTGAAGTTTACCCGCGAGAGAGTAATGGGAGAATTCGACAGTAATGGAAACGTGCAGGAGAAGGAATGAAAGAACAGATATGAATGACCAAAACCATGAACAGAGAGGAAAAAGGAAAAGCTAGTCAAAATAGAATAATGAGTGGGTTATGTTTTATTTGCTTTGTTCCTTCAAGTCACCATTCAAGATATGCCATGCACTACTACCAAATATGACGAATATATCATACCTCAAGCTGTCGCAAATTCATAAATATATTATGTACTTCTAATGACGAGATGAAATTATGCCAACATTAAGTCTACTTTATTCACAGGGTGATAATGTAGGAATGATTTCATAATTGCAAGGACCCGACTTTATGAAATTTCTTCATTTAAAACCCAGTTCACTCTTAGAGAAATTTTCATTTAGTAGAAAGCATAATGGATTTATATTAAGGAAGGAAGCATCAGTGACCTCCCATATATCTGTAAATTATTAGGATGCTTCAAAGATAATTAATCAAAGCTGCTCACATTTGTGATAAGTCAATTTTCGTATTCCAATAACGGCGAGGCAGGGCGATTTTTTCCATTCACATTTGACGTTAACTATGGTATTCTCGTATAGGAGGGGTATAGATTGATTTCTAAAATCAGAGGTTTTCGATCTTAACGATCATATACATTTCATCGAAAATCGGATGGTCTACGAATGTATACGAGTACTATATACAATATTAGAAACGCTTCGATAATCTGCATTTGTCCCCGAGATGAGAGGCAATTTTATAAAGCTTTAGTAGTAATGCAAAAATAGACATCTGCTGTTAGAACTAACTTAGATGCACCAGCAACAGAAGAGAATAGAAGGTACAAGAATAGAAGCGACAGGAATTCAGCCTTTCAGACTCAGACGCTGGTGAAAGCTCCTTCACTGCATGCTCCTTTTTCAAAAATCTAAGATTGAAAGTACCTTTCGTATTAGAACGTTATTTCGTACGTAAGAAACCGTATCGCGTAAACTAAGTAGCTTTCGTAAAAATTCTTGTTTTTAACTATTCGAGTCTCATCGATATACGATCTGGATCTGATTACCCATTCATTCTTTAGATCCGGTATAAGTACTCTATAAACGATACGACTCGATATTTTTTTAAATATTGAAATTGAATAATTATAATGAAATGCATCTTAAACGAAACCTAAAATGCGACATCGTAGTGGGATCTATGTATTACACTTTTTAGGTGCTGACATCCCAATGACGACAACGCAAATCACAACAGGGCACATTCCAACTTAGAATAAGCAATTTTCTATTTACAGATTTTGTTTTACATTTTTCATCATATTTATTATCTCTTGCGGGAGCGGATTTTTCTATCCACGGATTAATCTATGTTTACCCGATTTGGTCGCTTATGAATCGAAATACCAGCTGACCATCCTCAATATTCACTGAGTCATGCGGACTTTTTTTTTCATCCCTTCCTGAGAATACTCAGCACTAAGTTTCAGTTGCACAACATTAGAAAAGTTACGTTCCCAAGTGGATAAAAAAATAAAACAAAAATTTCTATGATACTTAAAGAGATCAAGTTAAAATTATTTAAATATTAATTTTGTGAGTTCGCTTCTATGGTTGAAGCAATGATTACTGCCAGGATCAACTTTAGCTAATTTTTCGTCGTGGTGACGATATAGGAAATCTATTAATAGAAATGGAAGAAGGGAAATGTTCTTCGTCGCATAAACCGCTGCCATAACAATATTAGAAATAAAAAAATAATTCTATGGCTTCATTCATATTTCAATCCAAATATGGATTGGCCCTCCATTCATCCCCACTTAATGCTAATTTTCAGACCTTGATAGCTCTTCCGACTAATATTCTCTTCATTATTGATCGCCGTATTTGTCCCTTTGTCTTCCTTTTGGGACCTTTCCCTCTATTTTTCCTTATATCGCTTTATCTCTCCAATTTATATTCAGTATTGGCCTACGGAACCAGGGTTCGAATGCCTATATTCTTCTTTGAGATGCCTTGGCAACGTCCGAAATGGTCTCATATCTCATAATGGTATCATAATATCTATTGAAGAATATTAAATTAAAATAATCTATTGAGTATATTAGTTGCTCCTTCATCGTAATTGATTTTTCAAATGAACAATGATGTAACTTGACGCCTGTCGAACATCTTACTCACGTTATGAGGGTAAATAGACAAAATATTTAAGTAAATTGTTATAATTAACAAATACTCATACTCTACTCATATAGTAACATCTTCCTTCAGCTTCTCTCATTAAAAAAATATGAGGTTTATTAGTTTATTACTGTTGTTCTTCATATATTATCGTCTTGGTATTTTAAACATTACATCAAAGGATACCTGCATGTATACTTTATCACCTTCTATAAATGCGATATTATCTGGAAAATGGAGCTTGTTAATGTTTTACGCATCCATCTTAATTTCTTTGATGTTCATTTCTATTGCTCTTTTATTCTCTTCCTAATATATTTTAATTAGTGCCGGTGAGAGGTTTCACTCTTCTCTGACTCATTTTATTAATTATTTTAGTTTATCTTTCTCTTCCGTATCTTATTCCCTGTAAGAATAACTAATATAATAATAATAGTATACTTGATATGTATAATGTTGACAGATTACTTTCTGTCGTTATAATCCCTACCAAGGGCTTCCAGAAATTCGGGAAGATCTTAAGTCCGCAGGCAATCTTACACTTTCAGCTGTCTTCGATTATTCCAAACAGTACGTTCTTAGCTTCACTTCCGAGTTCCTATATAACTTCTCTGTTAATTTTATCTCCTCCGAGTGTCATTTTTTACTCACGTCTTTTATTCCTACGGCGGATCTATTCTCAGTATTTCTTGGTCCTATTATTCTTCGTCAACCGTACTCTCATATTTCATTGGCCCTTGTATCTATGCACAGCTATGCGATATATTCCTTCGATCTACTTCCTAATTCTTTATATTCTAGCAGCTTGTCCATTCGCAACTCTATTATATTATTTCATCCTCCATACGAAGAAACGTTTCACTAGTTGGTATACTCTTTCGGCGTTTCCCTTATCCATACGTTGCCTTGTTGGAGTAGGTTTCAACAAAAAAGAGAAGACGTCCAAGGAAAAAAATGGCTAAAATGGTTAATTAAGAGTTAAAAAGGTTAATTCCTGGATATTGGAAGGAGCAAAACTGGCTCTTAGGATACGAGAATCCGAAAACCTAGAGCTGCAAATTTTCAATAAATAGTAGCTTTCAATCCACTCTTCTTTTTCACCTTACTCTCATGTGATTTGGTAATTAAGCTCATAGTGGAAGACTTCCTTACATTCTACTTTAGAGTTTTTGTATGAAGTTTCATCTTCAACAAACTTTATTACCTGCATAATTATCCAGAATAGCCTCAGCTCTCCTACGCACGATTCAATATTTTACCACTTCTGTTATAGCCTTTTCAAAATCATCCCATCTTCTTTTGGTGCTGAAATACTTTCCAATCTGCATTTTTTATCGATAGCCGTGATGAAATTTTCTCTGGAATTTTTTCCTTCGGGGTATTAACTCATATTTTTCACCCTCCATATTAATTCATTTTTTCATCTTCATGGAGCGCAGATAGCTGTACAGGATCGTTGAACTACGGAAACTCTCGATCTGCCCCGAAATAGCTCATTTATTTGGTTTTAATTGGTTCTTGGACCAATATTTGGAAATTTTGTCGTCAATTTAGTATACGGTTTATTCTCTCGGCATTTTCGGTATTTTTATTCTGGAAATTTTTTTTTTAATATTTTATAAAGTTAGCTCAAGTTTCCAATATGCTATCTATTTATTACCAAACGCCGAAAATTTGTTAGTATGTTGCTTAAAATTATTTTTGTTTTTCAATTAACGTTTAAATATTCCAGCATGTATGATAAGTTACTTCTAAACTAAATTATATTACTTCTCATATTTTTACAATAATCTTCCTGATATACGTATGTGATCACCCTTAATGTAGAAAATTTACTAATAACTCAGCGGAAATACGCTCGTACGTCACCGAATGAAAGGAGCGTTTTGCTGGAATTTTTATAAAAATTAGGAGAGTAAAATGATTGTAAAATCAATTTCAAAAGAATATTTTCTTCTTGTTTGGTGGGGCTTTATTACCGTGAGTACTGGAGCCTCTAGAACTAGTCGTACTCAACAGGAACAGTGACAAATTCACAGTAGATGGACTAATATGCGAGCTTGTTATCTAGAGTGTATTATGCCTGACAGATTACCCTGGTTTATTTTAATATTAACATTACTATAATATGAAAACTGAGTGAGAGTAAAAATAAATTTCATAACTGTAACATCTAACAATCCATGATACTGATTTTTACTCGAAACCGTCGGCCTCGATTATTTTCATTATAGATTTTTCCCTTCGTAAAATGATAAAACTGGATCCATCATGAAGTCTGAAGGTGGAAACAATGGAAAACGATTTTAATTAACTCTCCCTGTGCATTTATATACTACCGTCGCCTACGGATGTGCTTCCCAGAATGATCCTACACCTTTCACGGAAATAGTTTCCTTTCGCCCAAAGGCATTCTCCGACCCTATTTTTGGCCATGGATGAAGGTGGTCCTCATTACGTGAACGTATCTTTCATCCTTCGCTCCCAACTCTGTTCCCTGTCTCTCACTCTATCCCTCTATGCTCTTCTCTTCAATTCCTTCACTTGCAGCCCCATCCTTTATCCATTTTCTCCATCTTCGGCTCCTTCACTCATTGGAAAAATGTATAAGGAGGGAGAAGAAGAGAATTTGTGACAAGAAAGATTGTTTCAGTCGAGGGCAAAGTGGGCATTATTTTTCATTTCACTTATCAATGGGTGCGAAAGGTGCGAGTTACCTCCTTCCTAAGGAATACATTATTACCACGCACATCATTAAGGCAGTGAAGCGGAGAAGGGTTTCGCAGTTTTATTTTTGCCGTCTTCGCCGGAGAATGGAAGAAAAACAGTGTACAGCGGGTGAAATAATTCAATTTGAATTTATTCTCTCTCTTCTGGAAACGTTCACGAAATTAGCCAACTACTTGATAAGAGAGTTTTTGAAAGCGAGGAAAATTAATAAGGGAAAAAGTGTGCACTATTATTTTGTCTTCAATTCTAAATTTACAACATATATTTCTCCTAAATCGTCATGAGATAACTTTGGAATTAGGAATCTAGAGTGATCCGATCATTTTCTATGTAAATGCACGGCATCGCACGTACGGCTCGTCGAGTTGAAAATTTTACTGTCAATATTATTTGATTTGTGCATCGCCCTCGGTTGCAAATTTCTGCCGTTTCGGCCATTTAACGGATGAGTCCTGGCCTGGTCCTGTATGTGATTGAGATGTTTCGATGATTCAAAACAATTTAATGAGCGACACGAAAATTATATTTCATCTTCCATTTCACGTGGTAGTTAATTTTTCTTTGAATATCTTTGCATAGTTTTCTTGTTGCACTTTTATATGATATATGTAATCAATTCAGTTCACCGTTTAAGTAATTAGTAATTACAGTCTACACAATAAAATATAAATAATAATAGACTTCATCGTTAAAGATTGTGTTAAAAAATTGTTTAAAAAATGCCTTTAAGATCTTTTTTGTGTTAGGTTAAATCGGAAATGGACTCTCTTGTAATGCATGCATCTTCTTAATTTATTTTTTTAATGCTCACCACATAAAGTTACGCAGTCAAATTATCATTAATGTTTTTTCGAGAAGAAATTATTACAAGGTGTTAAAATAAAGAATAAATTGAAACATATTATTTTATATTTTTTAAAGTGTGCGGAAAAATAAGATGAAGAGAATTTGACTTTCTAAAAACGGCTATGCATGAGCATAACTCTTTTCTGAAATTAATGGGAAACGAGAAGTAAACTGTATGCACGAAAATCTCCTAAACGATTGTTTTACGATAAAATGTGTTAAGCGGAAGAACGCTCAACAGACAATTTATATTTTTTGAATTATGAATTTTTAATCTAAAAAATCGATTTGAAGAATATATTCCTAGTTTCACCACCTAGAGATTTGAGCCAAGACTTAATCATTCTATTTTAAATAAAAAACGTAAAATAAAATAAACAGTATATTTGTTTTAATATTCTTTCAGTTAATTAATCTACGAAATACTAGCAATATGCATTGAAAAACAACGGCAGATACCTATCATGGGTGAAATGGGCTCACACATGGTACCATCATCGAAACGTATTTTTCCATAAAAATCATGAAAGGATTTTTTCATTAAAGAATTCTTTCCTCAACACGCCGTGTGAAAAAAATTAGGTGATACGCAGAAAAATTACTCTGACAGATTTTGAGGGCATAAATCTTCTCAGTATTCTATTCGAACGTTTTGTATCTGCCTACAATAGTCACCGTTTTGGCATTCATATATCTCTCAAATATATGGAGACCTTTCTCCTCGATGTTCAGGTCGTTTTCTTGTTGGGGCTATATTTCAGCCAAGTTTTCACAGAGGTGTACTTTCCAGGTGCGAACGGAAATTATTTCATACCTTATTTGATACTTCAGACGGAATGCGATGCCATGAGATGTTATAGCTGACGTAATTTCAGTAATCAACGCAAAGTAAACGTTTTCCTTAAAAATCCATTATAATCGTTACCATCAATAACATTCAACCACCGTATTTAAACTTCACTCTAAGCACGAAAAAATTGCATGGATCCAGATTTCTGAGTGCTCCCTAAGGCGTGCGCCTACGCATCCTTCTGTGTTCCTCTCCGATTGCATGGAGGAAGCAATTTTATTAAATCTCTGGTGCGAATCGGTTGAACGCCAGAAAAGGGAGCACGGGTGAGATTAGAAGGATTATTACTATTTGCTTAAAATCCACAGGCAAAGGTTATTCGAGGAAACGTAAAAGTTGGAGGTGGCATTATTAGACTGGAGCATGCATAAGTTATAACGTAATAAATAAATTAAAATCCCACGAACTCACTAACTTATGAAAGCGTAATTAGCATGAGAGCGTGAGCAGAGCTAGGGCTTTAATGTAATACGTCTACTAATCTCAAACTGTCAAACTCAACTTGTCCAACCAATTATAAGTTTGACTACTGTGTATTTTAATAAATACTAAATGGTATATCATTAAATTTTTACTTGCTCTGAATTAGTTTTACGAGTTCGTTTTAACGTAAAATTGAAGATACTAATGTGAACCAGCTCATGGATTTCCATGTTGGTTGTCAGAACGATTGTTTATAAGAAATTACCAATGACGCAAATTTTAGTCCTATAACTTCACGGGAAATAGGTATTTACGTTGGCACAATGATTCTTGTTAACATTTTATTTTTAATTGTGAATTTGCATTACGTGAATCCAGGGTATTACGGCAAGAAGAAGTCGTTTGCAGTGGGAGAAAAATCATGGAAGTAGCTAATTCCCAGAACATAATATAAAGACAGCACTGTTGACATCAAACTGCTTTCACCGTGCTTTTCATACGTTAGAAGCCTTGACGCCAAACACCATCGGGAGAATTGTTACCCACGCGTTTACAACAGGATTTCGTTCAATGCAATGGATTACCACGAAGGTACGATTCGGGATCGATATTTTAAATGGGATTGGATAAGTGCGGCGTCTTAGATGGCTTCCCTCACCGAGGATCCGGGTTCAAACTCCAGTAATGGTGAATGTTTCAAATATATTCCGATCTTTTCTCAGAAGCTACGTGGAGGGAACAACGATCACGATACTCAGTTCGTCGGATAGGAGTTAAAACTGTGGAACGTTTGTCACTTTTCGTCAGTACTTTTCCCGACGTCGCCCAGTGGGCTGAACAAAAAGCTGGACAAAAGTCTTAGTGTTTTCGTGCGTCAGGAAATAGTATATTGGTATGAACATTCTCCAAGTGGTGCATGTGTTATAGTAAGTCTTTTTTCCCATTCACACACAACAAATACGGAGATTCTCAAGTATTCAAACAAAAAGGACCATGTTCAAGATGATGCTGATCCTGTTGGACGACCTTTTTGTAACTAACGATGATATGGTCTTATGACAGTGTATTTCCTTCAGTTGGACGTATTTTTAGTGATTATTTTCAACCATTTGCATAATTTTCGAGTATCTAACAAGATGGAGGACGCTGTTTTAGTCTAAATTTGACCTGAAGCAGTCATATTGATCGGTTTCACCGAGGACTTTAGAAAAGTGATTCACATCACCGGATTTGCTGAACCTTTAAGGATGTGAGTCTGAAGAGAAAACTTGCGACCGCTGCTAACCCCGAAAATAAAATCGAATTTTCCATATTTTGTGGCGGAGAACGGCCCCACGCGCTGGCAACAAGGAATACGGTGACGCAGTGTGGTGATGCTTTGACCCATAACTGAAGGTGATGTTCAACCTATGTACTAAAACAGACTTATAAAGTAGCCCAATAAGCTATCAGCTGAGGGGAATTAAAACCTGAAGGACATTCCAGAAAGCAAAAGCGGTTGATTTAAAATACTCATTTTCTTCTACACTCACCTATCAAACCAACCCTCGGTTTGATAACTGTGGTGATTTTATCATTATCCAGGGCTATATGTCTTTGACCTCATGTGCATTTACTCTACTTAAGAACCTGATATGAATATTTCAGCATATTCAGCTCCTTCCGTATAAAAGAGGGGAACAAATATATAGCGAATTACTAGAAAAGTGATAGGAAACCAGTGTCCGAAAATTAAGGTACAATTCTGTAGGTACTCAAAAGTTTTAAATTAGAAATGCAAAAATATAAATATTTACGGTAGCGTTTCAATACAACTGAATCTATCGTGTCCCCATCAATAAATTTGCAAAAAGAAATTTAAGAAGTTATAAAAGTTCTAGATTACATCATCTAATGTACCTATTTAGTTTTACGTGTAAGAAACAATATTTGCAAAAAATCCTTAAAAAAACTTAAAATTTAACACGTAGAACTGTCCCCTATTTTTGCAAATTAACTCAACTCCTATGGAAATATAAAAAAATAAAGCTACATTTCTCTCTACCCAAGAAATTTAAGGTAGGTATTTTGCACCACTTTAAGACAATGTTTTTCAAAACGCCACTTAGGCAATCTCCGAAAGTCTCCTGAATTCTGCACGCAATCGTGTAGACAGTTTATTGGGTTGATATGGCTAAACCGATTAAAGTGACACTCTCATCCACTTCGATCGAAGTTCGGCAGGTTGTCCCGAACGAGAGCTACACGAGACCTCCTCAACTTTCAACAATTTGGTTTCACACCGCCGTATTAGTTTCCCCAATTCTGTATTTCGTGCAGAAACAACATTCTCACTCAGAAGATTTTAATCGCTCCACGCAGGAAAAACCGCTCTTATTTCTTTCTTGGCGAGTATCCTTTAAATACTAAGGG
>LYUA01000319.1:340926-351998 GCA_002093875.1 Calopteryx splendens
ATTTCATCCTCATCGGATATTGAATTAGTCTGCTAGTCAAACAGGAATTCAAATTCAAAGCGTTTAAAATACACGATATCCTTCGTATAATAGGTACGTTTTTTTATTTATTCCAAAATTGCCGAGTGATTTGACCAGTCTCAACGCAAAACCCGCATTTGAAAGCGATCTGCCTTGGTAGCCTAAATGTTGGGTGATTAACGAAACCGCAACATACTAAGCCATGTAGAATAAATTTAAACAGCTGCGTTTTCAACCAAAATAGCAACTTTAGAGCGGGTAACTCTTCAATTCCAAAAAAAAAATTATTTTAAACCCATTCTAATGTCGATTGCATCTTCACGCTGGTACAGATGAAAAAAATACCCTCAAAACCTCCGCCGGGGCGTATATATTCAACCGAGATGGGAAAAAATTCTAAGTTTAAGCACTTCACTGCGTTTCATACGTTCACAAGAAATAGTGTCTAACGAATGTGCTAACCTTGAAAAATCGCCACGAGCCCTCGAGTACTCTGATTCTAGTTTGACACGGGAGACGGTCGACGTAAAGAGGGTGCAAGTTCCCTTGGCAAACTCCTCTTTTCTACCTCCCAGGAGTCTCCCTCCTCCGCTAGGGTTTGTAGAGCTCCGAGAAGAGATCCACTTCCTCTTTCCTCCCGGAGCGAAAGGATCAATGCCAGTGTAATCCAAGCGTCAAGTGACTTGCCATGTTTTGTCCCATGATGTGTCCTCCTTCCACCATCTCCATTACTGAATCATTAGTATCTCCCAATCAAAATAGTGAAGCTTTTCAGAAATCTCTCCGGAGTTGTACGGAGGCAACCTAAGATCTAAATTGATTCTTTACCTAATTCCATTTTTAGACGCATTCGGGTCAAGGCTACATAGCTGCGAGTAACATGCCAATACCATTGATGTTAATTTTTTTCGTAGCTGAGCTCATTTCGCAACTAAGGAAATCCGGGTGTGATTTTTGTAGTACTTGAATAATATATAGTATTATAAGAAGCCATGATTTTCTCCCGTTGCATTCTGATGCTAAAATAAATGGTGCGGAAGGCTCCAAGTTACCGACTTTCTCGGACTATCTATAATTCCACATTTTTGATCTCGCTCACACATCATTGTTTGAAACTTAAATATTAATAATTTTTTCCAATGTAGCTCATGACTGATGAGGAATACTCCTGACTGCGGTCTGGCAGAAAAATCGGAATGAGCCATACACTTCAAAGGTGTAGTAGAGCTACGGTATGCAGTAGATTAGTCACCAGCCCCAAACATCCACGAGGTCAGCATTTTTAACTCCATTCCCATGGGTAGGTAGCCACAGATAGCAGCGACCTGTGGAAATATTTTATTTATTCACATTTAATTTGCTATCAGTGCTAACTAATTTTACCCAGTTTCTTTTGCCACAGAATTTTATTCCATGTTTGGTAAGGTTGCATGTTAAGAAAGAGTAGCAGTATCAGTCCGAAAGTCTCATTCGCGAAATTCTACTTCCACCAGAATCTCAAGAACTTGACCAGTGTATAATTATTATTGTTATTTTCATCTTTATATTTTATTTATTTACAACAAATAAGCATCTCGTTTGTGTGTGAGGTAAAATAGAGATGTAGATAACTAAGGATAGTTAGGTACAGAGTAATTTAGTGGGGGGAGGAGAGTAATCGTTTGTTTGGATTTTCCGTAGTAATGGACAGTAAACCGGGAAGAAGGGTAGCGAATGTAGAGCACGTGAGTGATAGAATGTTGTTGGTAGGAAAAAAAGAGCCAGGCCAATTGAGTGGTTAAATAGGTGTATCTATATGCTGACGAGTTTCTCCGGAAGAATGAAGTAACTAGTTTCTATGATTAATTAGAAGAAATACTTGGGAACGTGCCTAGAAGGAAACACCTGATAATGATGAGGGATATAAACGCAGAGGAAGGTAAAGGGAGAGATGGTAGAGAGGAAGGTTTAGGTAGGGAGTGACTGAGGAGAGAAAGTGAGTTTAGCAAGAGAAATGGGTTTTAAAAGGTTTCAAACACCATCACAGTACATGCAAAATGTCGGGAAAACAGGCATTGTACATTAGATATGGTTAATTGAAGATTAAGTAACAGCCCCATTAACTCGTACAACTTTCAGAGGCGGGTGCAGATTCGGACCATAATTTACAAGAAGACAGGAAGGTTATTAACAGAAGTGGAAGAGATGTGATATATCAATTAGGATAAAATCAAAATACTCTGAAAATATTCAGGACTTATAATAGAGCGATTTAATCACGAGTTTATAAGTTCCGAAAGAATGATAAACTCGAAAAGATTTTATTTTTGTTCAATGGAAAAAAGATATCTTTCCCTTGACTACTTATAAAATCTGGGATTGGTGGTCTTCCAATCTCAGCGACAATAAATCGCATTGAAACTTTTTTTTAAACCAATGGAAGTATTGAAGCACTACAATATTTCGCCAGATTATATATACTCGTGAGAAAATTAATACAATTGATGACCGCTGTAAAAGTAGCAACGTTTAATTTTTCTTTCGCGCGATGAGCGTTAATAACAAAAAAGTTAAAAACACTAACCTCGGCGACATGAAGAGTACCTCAAACAGTCCCAGGCTCTTGGATATTTTGAGCATCAAATCTATATCAGGAAAGTATTTATAATCCGGAAATGGGAAACTGGATCCCCTTCCTAGAGTGAATGAAAACTTAGGTTTCGTGCGTGGTTTACCCTTATGCCTATCACATGACCTTTTTAATTACTTTTATCTAGATAGGTGGATTTATTATTCAAATAGTAGAAGCTTCATAGCTTGTTTGAATAGCCCACATTTTTGTTCTAAGTGCCCAGATGGGATGATATATCAATCGTTCGTCATTAGGATAAAGAGTAATAGACGCAGCCCTCTAGAATGAGGACCAATTTTTCAGGTTCGTAAACTTATTGAGGTCATTTGCGCCGTCTTTGACTCATGTTAAATACCTTAAGTTACAGTGCGGTAATAATGGTATATAGATATTAGCTACGGAAAAAATAAAAAATTCATAACAAAGCCATAATACTTTTAAAATTTCAACAATTTTTCTTCTAAAAATTTATAGCATGGACTATCATTCCGCAGTAATCGACTAAAACCTCACGGATCGACTCACCCATTATTAAATGCTTATCCCGCTGATTACAATAAAAAACGCATCCAAGTTACTACATTTTACCTTGCGAGGAGAATCACATTGATGTCGCCCGAGGCTACTATCTTGGTTCAAATAAGATGCGCTTGTGTTACTGAAATGTATCCTATCCTTAGCTACATTAACACTTCTTCTCTAGGGCTACGTCTCATAGAAAAGGACCATACCCTACCTTTGCCTATACTTCCCGAAACTTATGCTTGCTGACGCGTTTCCAGACTGTCTCTCAGCTCTTTCCCCCATTACCCTCTCTTCAAGTAGGTATACACTTTCGTCATCTGCCGGTTCAGCCTTTCATTTTCCCCTTTCCATCATCCAATCGATTTGTATCATACTTATAGGTATTCTTATTGATTAGATCGCTGATATGCACAGTCTGTTTTTTTATTTTACAGCAAGACAGCCATGGCGTGGAAGCAGGATCCGACTTGGACGAGGAGATGGAGAAGGTGTTCTCCATGGGGGACTCCGAGAAATTCGACCTGGCTCGGTTTTCCGGTTCCGCCCCCACACCCATGCCCGCACCAAACTTCGTGGCCGCCACCGCATCCGGCGCCGCCGACGACGTCCCCTCGGACGGCGATTCGTCCCCACCCACTGCCCCACTCGGAACCACCCCCGAGAGCCGACAATTCGGCGAAGAGGACTACAAGTGTAATTATTTTTTTGTATTCTAATGGCCTTGGAACGCGAATTTATTGAAGTCGGGACGTTCCACGCAAATTCTCGAACAAATTCTCGACAAACAAGACACCCACAACAAAACGCCCTTGGCAAAAAGCAATTTCTGTCAAAAACAGTAAAAATGTTTTTAGCGCGTCCTAAAGAAATCATTTTGTTGATGTAAGTTCTTAACGAACAGTGAACCCGGAAATTAATACAATAGGAAAATTACCATGTAACTTCCTTTCTGCTAAAAGCTGGGAAAGTTACACACCTTAATTTATTTTGGATACAAATACTTTCATTAAATGTATTTTTGCTAAAAACTACATTTTGCATTTTTTATATATAATTTTTCATATATATTTGCGAAAAAGCATTGAAATAGAGAAGAATTTATGGAATGTAATAATATTAAGAATGTACAGAAGAGTTTTCCTTATTGCAAATGATATAAAAGTTGTGTTTTCTACATCTAACTATGGAATTAATATAGTTTTACATTTCAAAGACCATAGTTTTAAGAGAAATCATAATAGTCAATGTAAAATAACTTAACTTTACATAATTATAGCTCATATTCATGTGAATTTTGAACACAGTGAATACCTTATGATATATGCTTGTAGACCGACAACTAGTCAAAAGATTTGCCTATAATTAATACCTATACAATGTATTATAGCAAGATTTTAACGTAGGGCTACATTAGCAATGCAGATAGTATGGGTGACTTTCGGCCGACCACCAGGGACAAAAGTAGGTACCAACGTTAAAATCGTTAAATCTTGAAGTATTGAAATCGTTAAAACTACATGCCGTGTATGAATCGTGTTAGCACACTCGCAAAAAGCATGAAGTTCAATTCCTGTACAGCACAATACATCGTGCGCCCAACGCTCTCATCCCTCCCCGTGAGAGGGGAGATAATTCTATATTTCTGTATGCTGCCGCGTTTTGCCGAGTCTATCGCAGCTAACGTGAGTACAGCACGACTGTGTGTGCATTAGTTTTACAGCTTTCAACAAAATGTATTTAAATAACCAAAAACTCTTTTGCAGTGTAAGTGAATACTTCTATAAACATTTCTTAGAATTGGTGAACACTTTTGAAAATATCCTAGTTTAACTGGACAACCGTAAGTGCAAAACGATTATGCGTGGTATCGCTTCGAAGATATTGACAGTATCTATTTTTTATATTATGAAAATTTCGAAGGGGTTTGAACTGAACATTTAAAAAATTAATTTTCTTATGAACCATTGAACACTTCTGAATAATTCTACTAAAACTTGGACCTATAAAATGTGACGAACGCAAACGTTGGTTTGTTGCCTAAAAATGGGATAAAAATTATAACTTACCAAACTACGTTCTGAGGAATGTGTGGAGTACGTTTAATTTTGCAACACTAATGGGCTGGACTGTTGGTTCTAAGTTTTCCCGAAAGTACCGAAATCAGAGCATAACAATGTGACTGTTGCAGTCTTTCAGGGCATAAATAAAACGCCCAAATAATGTTTACGTTGTTGCTAAGGTAATACATTACGGCGATGATGGTACTAGCTTCGAGCATAAAGTAAAATATTTAATGGTCGATGGGGCAATCTTACGAAGAGAAAAATTGTCATGAGAAATAGTGTTCTCCTTATCTTTCCATTATGAGCTATTTCCGCTCCAAAGCGCGCTTTGAAACCGGTCTCAATTAGATCATTTCAAAGCTTCGATCTGCAAGTTGTAATCCTGCGCTCCAACGTGATGGCTCAGTCGGAATTGAGCCTACCCCATTTTTTTTATGGAACCCCTCAAACACAGCACCCCACCACGAATGGAAACATCATATCCAAGTTGATTGTTTTAGCAAAACTTTTTGTTTTCTGTTTTATGGAATGGGATACTTTTTTACTGGATAATTGTTCAACAATGACGGAGAAACAAATGTAAATAATATATATAATGCATTTTATATTTATAAAATACTAGGGTAATAATCTGCAATGAAAAAGGCATGCATAAAGTCTCCATAATCGAATAGCACTCTTACTTAAGGTTTATGGATTATCACAAAAAATTAAGTATTAAAAAATATGCAATATGTTGGGGAAAACTATTTTCACTGCTCAATACTCCAAGGTGCTGCATTTTAAATACTTAGAGCAACTCAAAAATATATATTACATATATATGCAATTATATTTTCAATAATCCAGTTATTCTGCTTGTTCAATAGAAATCTGAGGATTTTCACCAATGAAAAGTAAAGAATGTTTTATATTCAAATATCATTTGAAAACAGGATATTGTAAATTACATTATATAGTGTGCTCAACTGGTTAGTATTTGGAATAAGTAGTTCATCTCTCTTCAAAAGTTTGAAAGTAAGGTCTTGTCAGTAGAGGCCACTCCAGCACAGGGCCTACGGCCACAGCACTACACCACAGGAGTGCCACTGTGTGACACTGCTGAGCGTAAAACCTCCCCCAACATGTATTTAAATGTAACCATGGCACAACAGTATTTGTGGCAGCCTTTGAAGCACTGCTGACTTAGAGACTGAAGGTTCCCCACCACCAGTGGTGGCAATCATGTTAACCACTTAGCAGTACCATGCAGTAGCTCTAAAATTTAATTTTAAAATGATCTACCCTACATCTCTCTGATCCTACAACCTGAGCCTACAACCACCAGTACCCAAATTGTAACAACTAAATTGCAAAACATTCTTTAGAGAATGCATTTTCTAAAATAACCTATGGAACTTCCCCAACTTTGGGAACATGGCACTCCTCCAGTTAATTTCCTTTCAGAGTGTGTGACAAAAGTAATCAAGGTTTGTGACATTATCGCATAAAGAGAAAAAGATAAGGTGCCTATTAATCGTGGTTTAATTCCACATTTCTAATAAACATTTTATTTTCCAGTGCATCGAAAGAAAAGCTATCCTCACATGCATATGCCACTTAAGTCATTGCATTCAAGATCAATGCGCCATCGCTTGACATCACCTCGTCTTTCTGATGCTGGCAGCATGGACAGTGGCGGAGCTTCAACATCAGGCATACCTAAACCTGAATCGTCTACGAAGCCACTTTTCCCTAGCTTTTCCCAAGTGAGTGGAAGTTTTCTGAGTGATAGTCAAATGAATGTTTACAGAACTTACATTATAAAAATCACATGTTCTCTATTTGATATACTGAGCTTTTTGATAAATACTAGAAAGGTTTAGCAAAATAATGACTGTAAAGTCACACACACTCAACGATTGGAGTACAATTGCCTATATCCATACCTCAAATTATAATGCATAGTATTGTGTATCACATTTAAATCGCCTGAACTAACAACCATGTGCCCTCCCATCATGTCAAAGTTGTAGTCCATGAGGAGGTATTCATAAATGCAAGGTGCACTATTTTTACATAACTAGACGAGAAATTTGAATGAGCTAAATGAAATGAAATTGTATGCACATATGGATATTTGCATAATACCAGGATAAAATATAAACCAGTTTTAACTGATAAAAATATTTTTTTCATCTCCCAAAAAAAGTTGTTATAACAAGGCTTTCTTAAACATTTTAAATTTATAATAAAGTCTAATTTTGTTATTTATACAGATATATTTTTAGTAATAAGTCCAGTTTTGAATAGTTAAGTTAGGCATCATTGTCCAGAAACTATGAAAAAAAAACCTGTGGCAATTATAAAATTATTCTTTATTACAAATGCTTTTCATGAAGCAACCCCTAAAATGTTCACTTATTTTATATGTGTGATTAACTACCTACTTACATATGCATCCACGTATTGCCCAGAAATCCACGCAATAATGGCACATAAGCAGGGGGTGTTAGGTTATCAACTACTGCATGCACTTACAATGTTGCCACTGGCATGGAATATTACAATGATTTCATAGGTAAAATCAAAACTACATATTACTCTGTCATGGTTTTAAAATGTAAAATCTCATTAAATTAAATTGAGGCAATATTTTTCTGACTTGCCTTTGTGTTTCCCTAGAATCCTGAAAATTCACTTTTGGAATAGTTATCCTTGAAGGGTGAATTTGGAGGATCAACCGCCATACTTTACATTATACTTATCCTGAAGGGTAGTCAATCCCACACCCCTTGTGTTAACTGGCTGTTACAATAACTGCAATTCCAGTTCAAAAGCCCTAGCAGTTTTTATGCTATCCTGAAATCTCTATCTGAGGAGACTAATTATTGCATTGAACAAATGCATATTCCTGCAATATAAAATTGAGAATGAATTCTTGTTGGGTTGAGTCTAAAGGGTATTGAGGCAATGATTTTCATATACCACTAGCACAAAGTAGAAGTCCTCCATCAGTTAGCATGTGAAATTTATGCATCATTGCAGAGGGGCCAGTTCCTTTCCCTGTGCCCGGCAATATCTGATACAGTAAAAATTGGCTAAGCTGAGCCTAGAGGCGGTTCACCAGGCCCTCTGGTCAGTTACCCAACCCTCTACCAACTGGACTACCCCACCCCTAAAGCACTATATAACCTCATTTAATTATTATATGTAGCATATGAGGATATTAGGACATAAAAGTAAATTTACTTCTGGCATTTAAGTACAATTTTGAGGTGGGGCTGGAAATATTTTAAATGGTGATCCATAAGGTACAACCAATAGAAGATTTTGAAAAATATCATTAAGTATTAAGTTTCCTTTGTATGATCACCAGGGTGATGAGGCATTAGGAACTAAGATGAGTAAAGTGTTGTTTTGCTTTTGTTTATATATAATGAATTCATATACCTTAAAGGAATGAATGGATAAGAGGTTTTCAAAGTCTAATTTTCTAGAGTAGGTACTGTTTTTGGCTATTCTAGAAAAATGCATTCATTCTGGCTGTTCTTAATGATTATCCTGATTTTCCTAATCAAATATTTTTTTCAGATAAAATTTTCAGCTAAGACTAAATAGTCCTGGCTGAAGCCCTTTCACTGTCTCTTGAATTGGTTACTTGACATCCGGAAAATCCTGAACACACTACAATTTAAGCTTCTCTCTTGTGTCAAGGAGGAATTTTTGAAAGTTCCTAAATGTCCTCCTTTTCAAGAAATTGAGATACTCATCAGTTTGAAAACGTCTTATTTAATCAACAATACCTTCAAAACTTGTTGTGTTTACTGAATTAAATTCGATACATAGTTGTCTAGACGATCTTCATACCTCAGTGGACCAAGAAGAAGCACAGGAAGAAGGGGGAACAATACCCCCACCTGCTGCTTGTTATTCCCAGTCAATGGGTCGGGACGTATTGCATAATTAGTGCATGGTCATAATATGGATTCAAGCATTTTGCCAAAATGCCAAAGAGAAAGTGTAAATCTAAAGAATGTTTAGCAACAAAGTATATAACATTTTAGGAGGAAGACACGATAATGATTTCAATAATAGTGCACAAAATAAAATGCATATAAATACAATATATTTGCATCTATTTTGGTTTTCAGCCTATGATTTCCCGACAGCCTTCATTTTAGAACATAGTCTCCCACATTTTTTTTAATAGCAACTGATTACCCTGCTATTCATTTTATCACTTTTACTTTGACTTAAATGTTAATTCATTGTTATTTTAGATACTAATTCATAGAATCAATCTTGAAACCAGTGCCATCATTTAATGCAAACGTAAACACCCAAATACATACTAATAGTGACTTTCTCATTGAATATTTGGATGTCTTTAGGCTGCTAGTGTTTCAGTATTTAGGATACCCATGATGCATCATAACTTTCACTCTTCCTACACCTTAGATTTGTCACAATTTTTACATTTTACACCTTATGCTTCATGACATGAAAAACCATGCACCATTTTGACTACTCTCTTATAGTAAAAAAATATTGAATGTCTTTACCTTTTTCTGGTTCCAGCCTTCATTTGCCACCACATCTTCATCCACAAGAAAAACTTCACTAGCTGATTCAGCAATAGGTGAACAAGTGGAAGAGACTGAGCTTGACAATAAGACTCTTTGTGAAGGAAAAAATGATGTGGAAGAAGAGCCCATATCTACTTCCGCAGCTGTGACCTCTCCGTCTCCCCCTTTCTCTTCTCCCCCTTTATCTTCTCCTCAACTTTCACTATCCCCACCATCTTCAAGGGTTGTTTCAGGTGTGCCATTGCCTGAAGATGCCATGCAAAGAGTGCCTGACCTGATGTCATCTGAGGTTCCTGAAACAAAACAAAAACCTGAGTCCACTGCACAAAGTCCCCAACTGAGCTCAGCAGGAGAAAGCATTCCTACGTCAGTAAAAGCAGGGTGACTACTCGGCTTAAAGTAGAAGTAATTAGTTAAGGACACAGATTTAGAATAATAGATCAGGTCACTTCCTCACGTAGGATATTATTGTGCATAAACCAAAGCTGTAGAGACTGTATAAGTATAAACGCTTGGCACCAGTATAAGTTCATCTGTCAACTCCCGTACATTTCCTTTCTAAGTGTCTGAGAGAAAGACTGAAAAACTTTGCAATTCATCTAATAATTCTTATTTCTGCATCATAACTTGAGTGAAAAACATTTCTTTAACTTCATGGGGAAATTATTTTTAAAATATATGAAATGAGACACTTTTCACCATAAATTAGCATAAAATCAGTTACACATATTTTTCTCATATATTTATTAAAAAATTTAAATTAAAAGTTTCACTTTAAAATGTAATTAAAATTTTCTTTTTCTTTTTACTTCGTGTTTTTGTCACATTCTAGATGTTTGAAAAGATTTCTCAGTTTTCTTTCTGCTTTCTCCTTTTTTAGGGGATTTAAATCACAATTGTGTAAGTGCAACCACAATTATGTCATGCCATAACAACCCTGCACTGACATCCATTTAAACTTTTTCTTTCCTGCTTTCTTTTATTTTAAAATTTTTGGGGAACAACTTTATTCTCAATCCCATCTGGTTGACAGGCAGAATGAGGGGGAGGGGCACCCAAAAACAGTGTTACAATTGCGAAAACATACTAAAAAGATTTGATCATATTAGAGATATTGGTGTATTTTTTATAATAGGCTATCATCCCCCTCCGTATCATTACTATTACTTTTAAGTCAAATCGGATGTTAGATTTTATTTGCCATGGCTGTAAAGAGATTAAAAATGTCCACTGTCTTAAATTGTTCCATGGTCTGGAACCCCTATTATAACAACTATGTTCTGG
>LYUA01000319.1:352980-363583 GCA_002093875.1 Calopteryx splendens
CCAGAACATAGTTGTTATAATAGGGGTTCCAGACCATGGAACAATTTAAGACAGTGGACCAATTATTCTTGTAACTATATACTATGATGTATTAGTAATGTTTAAGTCATTTATTAGTTTTGTTCAGGCATGTTTGGTTATATCATTAAAATCATCAGCCTGTGGAAATGGTTGTGAAGTCATTCGATGCACTGGATCATAGGACTTCATTTAGTACACATTTTATTGGATGATGAGAGTACCTGGCATTTTGCAATTTCAAATTTTTATTGCAATAAACAATCAGCAGAGATCCATTTTCATTCAATGTAAAAGATGGATAATGTGTTATGCCTAATCAGGAGGTAATATCATATTTATTAAGTGTCCATAGGTTTTTAACTAGTTACATTTTTATTCAAATTGAATAAAAATGTAACTAGTACAAAACCTACATGCCATACATATGTGATAAATGTATTTCTATTAATGTTTAGAATGAGGCCACAAAACCTCTAGCTTAATGTCAGTGAAATGCTCATTCCCATTAGACCCATTCTGTAATACATATTTCCAGTTTGGTACCATAATTTAATTTCGAAAGGGCTTTTTTATGTCCAGATGAAATTCCTGGATGCCTTCAAATTATCATCATCATCACCAATGGATCTAAATCCTGAGATTGGTTTGCTGCACCATCACTCTCAGTCCCCTATCCACTAACCTCTTCATGCTGTTATATATCCTGACTTTCATATCTATGTATTATTATCCACTTCTTGAATCTCAGCAGATGTCTTTCTCTTCAACTTCCCTTTCACAACTTTTTATTTTCGCATTATCTAATAGAGTTTAAAAGAAAAATATACCTGTATTTTTTCAATCTTCCATTGTTGCCTGGTTTTCAAGTTAAAGATGATTTAACTTCAAAGTACTCTACTCTTTCACTGAAAGGGGCCCTATTGTTATTACCTCACTTCCTTCCAATTCCCTTAGTGTTTACAGCATATAGCCATGCCAAGTCATTCCATATTCTCTGATGATGTAATAACTATAACGGAGTGGACAGAAACGTTTGGGTATTTTCATTTTCTTTTACAAGTTAATTGATGACCGCAGTAGAAAAAAATGTAACCGATTATATCTTTTTGAATCTATCTGCTGAGTTCATGAATAAAATTGAGATTTTGTATAAGGTGAATGACCCCATTGTCCCCAGCGAGTTATCATGCCTCAAAATATGTTCAACAGTTTAGATTTTCTTCTTTTCAGCATTTTCCTTCTCCCATTCCAGTGAAACTTCTTCATAAGTAATACAACCTATGCATTTGAACTTCATCATTCTCTTGTGCAACTGAATTTACATAGTAACTTCAAATAGCGTTAAGCCCATATATATTTTAATTTAAATTGGCTTCAATTTTATGCATTGGCATATTATAAATGCTTTTTTAATATAATTTGTTGTTTGTACTTAATTTGTATATTGTTTTTAAGCAATAAAAAGAGGTGCAGGTACCTACTTAAATTACATATTCATAGGCTATATAAAGTATGATGTTAAATGGCCATCGGGCAATGAACTGATGCTATATGCATTAATATTTTATTTACAAATTTAAAATTTTGCATCCTCAAAAGTGTCATTTTCAAAAATTATTTACCACATTTATTCACAAATTTTATTTTTTAAATCTTTATAGCTTTCAATTAACATGCTGTTTGGAATCTCTGATTTTTCATCATTATACCATAATTTCTTTTGTGGATTTTTTCATGATCATCAGCTATTTCATTTGCCTATAGAGTTCTTTATCATAGTGAATTCTTTTTTGATACTGTAGGATATGTTTGTCTCCAAGTCCCCCACCACCAAAAGGTGATTGGAATGAAAGTGCCCGACAGCATCGAGGGGCTCCAGTTGTATATGGTCGTAGTTTAAGTGAGAGTCCTGTATTTGGGACTTCACCCCCCGATTTTGCTAGAAGGGTCCAATTTGTAATAGGTAAGGATTTTACTCAGAATATATTTTACACCTATACTTAGATTATTTAATTAGTTAACTATGACAGATTAAATCCAAATATAATTCTTTTCAAAAATTGAATCACCATACATACTCGTGCATAGTTCAACCCAAAATTTTTTCCCAAAAATTTAGTTTAAAAAAATTGAACTATACAGGAGAATATATGGTACTATAAAATGTTTTCCTAAAATGTATGGTATTCTTAAATTTTCAACTTAACTGCTTATTAAATTAGATTATGGCCACACAGTTTGTGTATCAGGATACGCATTCAAAGATAATACAAACAGATTATGAAGAAACCTCAATTATAAACATATGCTCACAATCACAAGTTTACCTAGCAAAACTAGCTAAATTCCTTACTGAATTCCAACTAGTTAACTTTCAGCATAATTCCAAGAATGCCTTTGGGAAAATGATGATGCTTCAGCACTTTGACATTTAAGAATCCATAAAGTGGCCTAGTTAAAGATATCCACTGTAAGGAGGCACCTGTGACTTTGATGCATTACACATTTTACTGCATGTTGATTACAGGTTGCTAAAAACGTATGGGTTGATTATCAAAATGAAGTTAATGAACAAGAAAGGGCCACTACTGTTCTCTGGAAGTAAAAACTGAGCCGATACTAATATGCATTAATCCTTTTACTGCCTGTAGGCTGATCTATAGGCCCTCACTGGTTGTCTGAAAACATCCACAGGCCAATCTATCGGCCCACTTTGTTTACTTTGAATAATGCACCTAAATGAAAAAAATAGGCGTACAATAAAAAAGGGATAATAAACAATAGACACTATAGACAATAAACCCAAAAAATATCAACATTGACAAAAACACGGACTTCATTAATTAGGATTTAGTAATTAAATTAATGGGAAAACAAGATTTTTAATAACTTCATGGCATATGCTTTGCAGTGTTCACAGTCTACCTGCAAGGGGTTGGCAGCAAAAGGGTTAATAGCAGAAAATATAATTCATAGTTCCTGGAACACAACTAAGGGAGACAGGCCTCTTGTGTACTGAAAAGGTTTTGGCATTTATGATAGCTCCCATAACACAACAGTATATACAATTTGTATAGGGGTGGCATAGAGGGGTGATTCCATGACAAGAAGAGTCACCATGGGAGAGGCCAAAATCCATATCTACCCGAGTTGAAACAGACCCTAATTGAGGCCTTGATAGTTCTGTCAAGGATGCATAAAATACAACCTGCCTGCCTTGTAATGCCTATTCTAAGTCCAGGATTTGAGTATGATCAATTGCAAAGAAACCATACTGTAGTTCACATACCAGGGGAAACGTTTTTAATATTCATTGGGTATCATTGGGACTATTTTTGTTCTATCAATTCTTTATACTTGTACTAGCTAGTTATAAAAAAGCCTGCTAATGAGGAAACTTTATTTAAAATTAGGAGAAACACCTGCAGAAGGAGCAGAGGGAGATTCAGCAGAGAATTCATCGATCATTTCGCCTGCTGAAAGAGTGCGTGGTGGATCTGAAAAGCTTGCAGGTGCAGTACCTTTAGAAGGAGAAGCACGGAAGCCCAGAAGAAAGCATAGGTTTGAAACTTCTGTGTTTTAAACTAAAGCAATTTTATTCAAGTAATACTTTTAATTGAAGAAATATCAAACCTAATACAGCTGAATTAAGGTTTCAGAAGTAGAGAGCAATTCAGTCACATAATATCATCAAGATTAAAAAAAAAGTTGATTCCATCACTAATATCTAAGAATTCTTCCATTCTATACTATAATTGAGTAATAATAATTGTGAAATACTATATTGGTTCTTTATATTTTAACATACTTCTTAGAATTAGGGTTTGATTCCATAATCAGTATTTTTACTTTGATGGTTGTGTTGCATTAGTGTATTTTTTTATTGTTAAAATTCTTTGGCATTTCATTATTAACAATTCATTTACAAAATAATTTTATCTAACTAACATTATTTTATACCAGGAACATTCAGGAATTCATCCTCATTTTCTACAAAAGAAAATAAAAAATAGTTGTCTCTATGACAACCATTGCTTTTCTATAATCTGATTGTTAGCACAAGCAAAACTACATTTCCTCTAACCCACGAGGAATGCCATTAAAAATTCTTTTAAAAAATATGTAGTTACTAAGTCATATTACTTATGAATGAGAAAAAAAGATTATATCTCTTATATCAGTTGAAACCTCATTTACACATACATTCGCTGGTCATCATTGACTGCACCTCTCTAAGCTCTTCTTTTACAACATTTTAGTGTGTGTGGCTAGATTCAGAAATTATATATTCTCTGTGGTTCATTTAAAAACAATTACAAAGCTGTGCCATAATTATCCATGGAATTTCTTATACTAATGCAAAATCAAGAGTTTACTGCATAAAAACAACTTTTATATCTATTTTAATACTCAACTTCTTAATGTAACATTGATGCTTTTATGTATCACTGTTGTTATTATACTGTCATAGGAACATATATTTTAATGAATTACATAATACACACACAATCCTTCAGGGTGGTAACCAGAAAATAATTTCGAAGGGGGGATGGAAAGGAGTGGGTGGGGGGGGGAAATGCTGACCTTTGTTGCCAACTGCACTGAGCTTGAAGAAAATCATCATTTCCAAAAGCTATACCGGCATGCTTATCATTGGATTTATTGGCACTTTATTATTTTGATTTTTTATATGCACAAATGAAAATTACACTTTGCATGAAACTACCAATAATACTCAACTTATTAAACAATTCTTGTGGAAGTAAAATTTTAGGGGGTGAGAGCTATAGACTAATCGGTTCCACCCCCACCCACCCCCTTACTATGCCACTGCAGACCTTTACTCGACATGAACATCCCTGTCAGATCATTGTATATTTGTAATAAAAATAACATTAATGTTTGTAACACAAACACAAATAGTCTGTTAATCAAAATATTAATCCCATTAATTCCTTATATTACATTATTGCAAATCATCTAGATGAGGCAAGTGTCATGAAAATTTCAAATTAATTCACTACAGATTGTTTCTAATGAGCATATTAAATAAAGAAAAGCACTAAAGCACTTTGCACTATAAATTAAATATATGCATGTATAAGTAATTAATTTAAGGCAGAGTATTCAATAAATAATTAGGCATTGTATAATTTTAGCCGCCATCATCACTACGGACACTACAATCGGTTCAGAAAGTATAGCTTACAAGAAGACCCCCAATGGCGCATGTACCGAGGCAGTAATGCCAGTGGTGTTTCACTTGGTGGTTTACCTGCAGAACCTGCACGTATTGGTCCTCCTTTACCACCAGAATTAAAGAATGATGAAGCAGAAGATGAAGCCACAACTCTACAACAGCTTGATTTAGATGATCTAGCAAGTAAGAATCAAGAAAAAAGTTCAGAAAACATATCAATATGTTGGAAAGGGGCAAAAATTACTATTAAAAATAGTGTTTTTTTAATAGTTTTGCAAACATTTTTCAAGCTTTTAACTAATATTTTTGGTTTTAGGCCACCGATTTGATGATGCTAGAGGGCTTAGACGACATAAAATTCAGTCCAAGTCTTCCACGGCCTCCTTCATCCATATTGGTCGCAAAGATGGTGTGCAGCCTATTCAAAGTATACCATTAGCTTCTACAAGCAAGAAGTATGATCACAGCCCTCATGAGGTACATGGCACATGTTATTTTTTGCAAACCACGAAACAATTTTTTGTGATTTTTCTTAGTGGAAGAATTTTTTTTTCTCGTCAATTATTTTATCTGTATTAAACAGGATATTGGTGCAATAAGATGCTGGAGCTTCAAATTAAATATTTTTATTAAGATTGGGTACACTTTAAAGAGGTACCAAAGAGTCAATGTTAAAAGGAATTGCCATCACCTTAGAAATATGGGAATTTTACAGTTCAGGCCAAACTATTTCTGACCCTTTCATGTTCCTTCTCGAGATATATATAACTCAAGACATGCCATTATTGACAATTTATTTTGAGGACTATGAGATATGGTTTAGATGAGTATTGATGAAACTCAAATTTCCTCTTTTTCAGGTATTCGTACAACTGGATGAACTCTTAGGAGTGGGTGAGGAAAGAGAATGGAAAGAAACTGCCAGGTGGATCAAATATGAAGAAAATGTGGAAGAGGGGTCAGATAGATGGGGTCGTCCCCATGTTGCTTCTCTAAGTTTTCATTCTCTCCTCAACTTGAGAAGATGCCTTGAGACTGGTTAGTCCCATCTGCTCTACTTTCAATCACAGGTTTACTTAAGTTATCTCAAGGGGCACTATAAAACATGATTTAATTTAAAAATCCACAGCATTAATTCGTCCAAATCATTTTAACATCTGCTACTTAATGGTTTATTTTTTAAATAAAAATTTACTTGTTTGAATACTTTATGTATGTTTGAATGCTGTATATATTTAGTAGAGAATGACTACCTTTAGAGTCCTATAAAGAAAGTAAATTTAAAAAAACTGAAATTTTAATTTTCACCAGCAAAATAAATAGTTTAGCAGTTTATAGAACTGATTATCGACTACAGCACCACAAAACATAAACTGCAACTCCAGAAACAGTGGCACACCTATGTGGTAAATTTGAAAATGCCTCCAAAGGAAATCTGAAGGAACTGGATTATTGATGGCAGGATTTTTTAATGTCAACCTGTTATAAGAGATGAAGTTTGTCTAAAGTAGCCTATTAAACAATAAATTCTTTTGTTTAGGTGTTATCCTACTTGATTTGGAAGAAAAAGACCTACCAGGTGTGGCCTACAGAGTTGCTGAACAAATGGTTGTGGAGGAACAAATTCACGGAGATGATAAAGCTACAGTTATGCGTGCTTTATTGCTTCGCCATCGTCATGTCAATGATCATGATAAATTCCATTTCGGCATGAGGCGTACTTTTTCAAGTTATGCTAGCTTACAGGTAAGGATTGATTAAAATCATCTCATATTTTATATTTATTTAAAATTACCTAGTCCCACAGCATAAAATTTATGTATATTTAATTACATGGCAGCTTTAATTTGAAAATGGTTTGATGACTGAGGATATACGATTTCAGGGCATCAAGAAGCATTTCTGTAATGACTATAGAAATTTAGTAATTATTGTTTCAATGAGCATGATCAAAAAAGAAGAACATTTTCCTAGGGTTATATAAATTGCCCAGGTTAAAAGTCAATCAAGGAGGAAATTATTGTGTGGGCCCATGAAATATTAGTAATATAACACAATATTGATTCAGCTGTTACTATTTGTAAATTGTGTTTTTGGGTCTTGAAATACAGCTTTGGTGAAATGATGATTTTAAATTGATAGGCATGCATGTCTCCTTAAGCAGTCAAGTTGTATTTGGCTTTTGATCAGTCAAAATTAAAAACATATTTAATCATGCATTTTGACAAATATTTAACAATCAATAAACTATTGTGCTTCATTTCTTAGAGATAATTGCTGACCATTTTCAAATTCTAACTGTTAGTAAATAGCCAAATTGAAAAAATATATTGTTTATATAAACATGAAATTGTATTGAATTGCATTCACTAACTAAACATATCAGGGGAATGAGTCAATCAGTCTAGGACATAAGTTTTATTTCTGGGAATTTCCTGGAAATGTGAGGAAAATATTTCATCAGAATTCCCATCTCTTAGTGACACAATCCTCGTAATAAGATATCATAGTGTTTAATTATAATGTGATTACATGATAGATACACATAAAATCCAAGAAGAAAAATTATATACTGAAAAAAACAGAAAATTCTGATTGATTTTTACACTAAATATGCAAAAAAAACTGTTTTATGTTACATGTGTGTGTATTATGATACCTACATATTTGTACATTGAAAGTACCAATGTCATATTATGCATTATATTTACCTACTTCAAACTAAATTTAAAGGATATAATTAATAGGCATTTTAGTCACTATACGAATTGGATTATTCAACACCTAGCTTAATGAGACCATTAATTTACAAATTGATGTCATTAACTATTATTATTTATTTTCACCTTCCATCCAAACCAAATGTTTGCCTATATTGATTTTAGGTTTTGATTCAAAGGTCAAGAGAGAAATAAAGGGTTGGGAATATAAATGAAGCCAGTCTGTCTCTTAAGACAATTAAAAACTTGTTCCTGTAACACCAATTGGGTCAATCATGGTCCATATGCTAATAAATATGCTTTTAAACTAAATGACATAAACTTAAATTCTTTCCTTCCTGAGCATGCAGAGAGGAAATTTCATTTGAACTCTCATATTTCAAAATGATCAAAATACATCCCGGTTCTATACACATTAAAATACTTCAATATGCTCACATACTGACATAGAAGTTACAGTCAGTTTCAAAATTATATATCCATGGACGTTGAAAGTGTTCTGTTCTCAACTGCCAAAGAGCAAAATGTAATGCAGATGTTGAAATTTTAAATGTGTCACAAACAATTAATGATGTCCTTTTTACTTTATTTTCACAAAATTATGCATAAGAGTTTGCATTATGATCATTGACAGTAGGCAATACATACATTTTCCCTTGTTTTTAGGCCACAATGGATGTTTTCTCTTGTAAAGAGGTAATATAGTAAAAGTGATATTATTAAATGTATGCAAGTGAGAACCCTAAGGGACACCAGAATATGCAATGTATTCAGTTGTGTTAGCAGTTTTCAGCTCAACAAATTGCCTACAATTTGAGAGATAACTATGAATCCAGTTTAACAGTCCATTAAAAATACCCAAAGCCTCCATTTTGGTTAATAAAAGATTGTAATTACACTTATCAAAAGGTTTTCTGAAGTCAAAGTAGATGACATAGGTTTTATCCCCCCTCTCAAAGCCAGACAAAATAATGCTGAAACATTAATAGATTGGTGTTGGTAGATTTCCCCTCACAGGAGCCATGATGATGTGGATCAATGACAGATTTTAACAGAGATTCCAATTTATCGACAACTAACTCAAATAACTTTCCTGAGGAGGGCTGAATTACAACAGGTCGGTAGTTCCGAATATTGTCTCTTAGACCACTTTTGAAAATCAGAAAAATGGACGGTAGTATAAGACAATCGGTATAATAATATATACCGATATATAGTATACAATCGGTATAATAATATATACCGATATGATAGTATATAATCGGGACGGTAGTATAAGACAATATAGTACAAGACGGAAAGATTCCTGATTGTAAAGACTTATTGAAAAGAGTTAGAGAGGATACACTAATGAGTCATTAGAACGTCTAATGAGCTTTTGAGGAACTCCATCAGGACAACATTCTTTCTTAATAACTCATGTACTTAATTTCTTATGTGCATCACAGATAAATATAGAGTGAGATGGTGTTCTTAAATCTATAACTAGGAATTGTTACTGGATCCACGTGGCTATATACTGAGGCAAAGTGTTTTGCAAATAAATTAGAAATATTGTCACTGTTGAAAACAGTGATGTTATTTAGGAACATAAATCAAAGAAAGTCCTAAGTCCTTTTAAATGAACTAGCGTAAGACCAAAAATATTTTTTTTAATTCCCAGATGTTGATTCTTCCTCTTTCTTAATATAATAAGTATAAATGAATGCAATTTGCACTGCTTCCTGGCCTATATAATCATATCACAGTAATCGACCCGAAGGTCAGTTTGGTAGGTGATGGTAGAGCTCACCCAGTACTAAGCCTTTTACGGCATGTGAAATTCACACATTAGGGCAGGGTGGCCTGTTCCTTTTCCTGTACCGCCTGCGATTTCCCAGTATGATCTGGGACCCAAAAAATGGTACAAAGCTTGGGTGAAGCTGAGGGTGTGCAGAGGCATCATCTGGAATTGAACCCGGGCCCTCCAGTTAGTAGCTCAGTGCTCTACCCACTGGACTACCATGTCCCTAATTCTGATATGCACAGAATATTTAAATTTCAAATGAAAAGACTATTTAGTCTTCACCAAATATTTCAATTCAGCAGAGAACTATTTGGGAAATGAAGAGGAAAAGACAAATTTAATTGGAGTGAAAACCAATATAAGATTATGAAATATCTCATAAAAGTCTGAAATAGCATCATTAACAGAAATTTCACTCAGAACTCCTGCCCAATTAATGGAATCTAAGGCAGTACTTATTGCATCAAAATCACTACTAAATCCAAATATGACTTAGAAAGACTATTGTGAAGTTGGAGGTAGACAGTGTGATGCACATGGCAGGATTATGTGAGTCACAAGTAGTTAGACGTGAGTCAATATAGGTAACAGTAGTGGAGTCAGATTGAGTGAAAACCAAGTCCAGTAACTTACCAGATACATTGTAACATTTGTTGAATTGATAGCATTGGAGTAAAGAAAAAGATTCAATAACCCTTCAAACAGCATGGAAAAAATTCAAATCACAATTAGTATTTACATCACCATCACCATTTAAGATTTTCAGTTTCTTAACTCTCTAAGTGCCAATGTTGCCCATGGCAACATTGGAAAATTTTCCTTAAAATGCCGGTGTCGCTCTGAGCGACTCTTTTTCTGAAAGCTATAAATTTAAAT
>LYUA01000319.1:427113-438334 GCA_002093875.1 Calopteryx splendens
TTTCTGATGCTGAAAATTTTTCGCCTTTGCTGGGGATTGAACCCGCGACCTATTATATCCACAGGCGACCGTGCTACCACTGGTCCACCTCACCCCCTGAATTCTTGCCCTAGGTACCCATAATTAGGATCATGTACTGGTAGTGAGGTTTCGCGTCCTAGATATCCTGTCCTAGGTACCTATTATAATGCCTAAAATATCCGGGAATGGTACCGATACCTAGGCCCATAACCCTAGTTACCATTTCCGAGATACCGGCAGTGGTAGTGGACCCGTGGTACCGATACCTTTGGTTTTCTACCATAGATTCCGGTACCTAGTTTTCTTACCCTAGGAAACAATCCTTTCTTTGGAAAACATTTATAACTTATTATATGGAATCTAGAATATTACCGCCGTATAATTAATGGCCTGGAATTCTCCTTTTGCTTCAGATAGTAGCGCTTGTCGATAAAAAACATTTTTGACGGGTCTATTGTCTTCCAAGTTGCCTTTAGGTAATACTACCGTTAAATTACAATACCCATCTATAGAATACTCTGATATAAAATTTGAGAGAATTATTGAACTAAACTAACGTGACTAAATGCGGCAGAATGACGCTAAATCACTGATTGGGATCGCCCTACCCCACCTGGAGGAAATGTGCGCCTTTATCGTTAGTATTGCCATGGATAATGTGAGCGATGGAAACCTTAATGTTTTTCTTATTATGGATTCAAAAAGTTTCTCATGGTTTTATTGTACAGTTGACGGTTTTTATGACATGCTTCTTGATTCCACGTCTTTTTATTCACCTTCTGGGAGCATAATAGCGTTGGGACAAGAAGGTCGACCTCCATTTAAGAGTAGTATCTCTATTTCACTATGCTTATGGACAAAGTGAATTCCTGGAACATATGGACCAATATTCCTAGTCGGGTTTTAAGTTGCAACTTGAAGGTCTCTTATTGGTGGGATATCATATTTGAACATATCATAGTCGTCAAACACACCCTGTTAATTTCGTTGCATCACTTTGTGAACATTTTAAAGTGGGACCAATAAACCGTGCGATGAATAAAAATCATTTGATTACCTACATTTGCTGGTAACGTTCCTCAGGAGGGCATATTTTAAGATTATTTAAAATTAAAGGTCTATGGGCATAAGGAAATACAAGGGATTCACTCAGAGAGAGAGAGATTACTCAGCCCTGAAGACGATGTACGATCGGACATTGAAACGTCGGCAGCCATGGAGAACACTACCCGGTGGAGATCCCGAGAAGAATTCACCATTCACAATGGACTTCTCGTCCACTATTGTAGTGATTTAGTTTTTTTTCCAAGCTTTAAGCCTATGGGAATTTCGAATATTCAGGGTTTATTCTTCATTTTAAAATACTTACATTTTTATTATAAAATAATAATTTTTTCACCACAAGCCGCCCGAAATAGTTACTTTTGTCCGCATTGCTGATTTTATGCACTCACTCTATCATCCTTTCCTGTACCTTAAGTCGCGTGTATTATCCTGCCTTGATGCAATGTAATGGATACTATCGTCCCCCACTCTTCTCCTCACATATTTCGTAGTCTTACCCATCTCCAGTCACTGTCGTTATCTACCTTCTGCTGTGGATCGTGAAGTGTCGTTTCCAACTATTTTTCCAGAAAAATGTTGTACTGGGAAAGCTATCTCGCGATATCCGTGGAGTCCTCTCCGCCACGTGCAGCCATCATAGCCCCTGTTTCGTGTGGTCTTGCTTCCATGCATTTATGGCGCGTCCATCAGGCAAAACTACACCCGAGTGTGCGAAGAAAACCACTTACTTCTGCCCACTTAGACTGTCAACGCCCTGACTCCGACGCTCACGATCTTCCCTTCGGCCCCGCACCATTTTCCTGCTCTACTGCTTAACATCCCCATCGCTGCACTCGTCGGTGCAGAGACTTCCATGGCTGGCTTCTTCTACCCACGAGCAGCCCTTTGGGTGCATCGTTATTTCACGTGTCCTTGCGAGCTCCGTGGCATCGCCGATGGGGGAAGGCGGACGGGGGAACAATGGGGTACGCAATCAGCCCCGGCCAAACTCTCATTTGTGTCCCCCTCCTTAGCGAGGACCGGGAAGGTGAGCGAAGGAACGCGCGAGGGTGACGAGAGGGGGGGGAGGCGGAGCGAGAGTCGAGGAATTCGCAGGAGAGCAAGTTTCCGCCTTCGTCCTTCGCGGCACTTCATTCTGCTCGGGATAAAGGGGTTTTTCGCTCTCACCTGCGCCCCCTTCGCAATTCTCCTTCCTCATCGTTCGCCTCCTCTTCCATGATCCCCGTCCTCAACGTTCCCACTACTTCGTCCTCCCTCCGCCCTTCTCAGCGTCTCACGGCAACAGCTGGGAGCACCTGTGACGCCACCGCGGTCGCGTGAGATGAGGAAAGATGCGATCGGACGTATTGCGGGAGGTGAGGTTAAGGGAGTGGGAAGGAGAAGTTTCCCCGGGATTCGGGTGCTGGGAGGGAAGGTGAAGTAAGGGCGAAAATAGGTTTCCCGAGGTCTAATGTGGCCCTTCTGGGGATGAAAATCCACTTTCCAGGAAGATGGACGTGCGTAGGTGAATGGAAGAGAAACTTCCTTACTTTATCCCGAGCGAGAAGGTTGGAGAGTGGGGGAGGCCGTTGTAACATGAGGAGTGGGTTAGGTGGGGCCTAGGTGGGTGAGATGGTGCATGAGGAAGTTGATAGCACTTCTTGGGCATACAGGTTTGGGGAATTTTTTCATGTATTATTAGTGGCATATTTTGCTTCCAGATGGCATAAAGAATATGTTAAACCACCAGATATTCCCCTAGGACGAACATTACATCAATGCCAGAGGCGATATTAATTCCACGACGTTGGGTCATGCAAGGTCAGCGCGTTAAGAATCTGACTGCTAGGACTCACAGTAGAATACTTCAACCCGGAAATAATTTTTACTTTTTTTTTCTCCATGTACATACTTTTGTTTTCAGTTGATGTTTCTATTTCTTTGGTAATATATTTATCATTGCAACTTGTAGGTAATGTTATTTTTGAGATTGCTTACATTTATAAAATAATATTTACTTACCTAGAAAAATAGGCTGTGGCAAGTGGTAAATGCTATTTTGTTCACTATATCTGTGCCATTCTTTATATGTTTAAACTAACAATAAGTTTAAGGGACTAGGCAAGCATTGTAGAATGGGTGATAAAAATAAGCCGATATTGGGCCGACACAGCTGATTGTGCCATTGGTCATAGGTTTTTATTTACCATGATAGGCGGCTTGCAGCCCATCAAATGTGACTAAATCGGATTAGGTTTGTGGAGTCCTCTTATTTGGTTCCGGCGTGACCTTCTCTCGGCGCACGTGAAGGCGATTGAATAGAATAATGAACCGTATCAATCGTGCAGCAGCTGCCACTGCATCTACTGCCTGGAAGTTCGGCTGAGGGATGCCCGTAAAGCTTGAAAGGAAGAGAGATCAAATTTGGCCTTGACTTTGTGGCGCATATTTTGGTTTCCCTATTTTTACCGTCTCCATCGAGGTGATACTGAGAAACGCTGTGCTCATTTCCTCAGGTCCACTGCGTACAGTAATTATCCTATTCGTACTCATTTTTATGTCATACTTCCTCGGCAGAATTATAAAAAATTGCTCTGCATTAAAGCCATTTACGCTTGCATGGTCATAGGTTTTGCATATGGCTGCAGGATCAAGTCTCGTCGTGGGGAATTGGTTATTCTTGGTGGAAGAAACGTTTGCCCTAGGAGTGCATTTTGGTTTTGTGCTCCATCTTTTTTAAGCCTATATTTCTATGGTTGCAGCTTTTTAAATCGGTTACTTATGTCTGGAGGTGGGCTATGTTCATAGGAGGATAGTGACAATGTAAGAACGCAAGTCTTATTCCATCTTAAAATTCCTCGGTTATTTGGTTTTTTCTTACCTATCATATGTATTTGTCGCTTTCACCCTTAGTAAATTCTGTCGAATTTCATCCCACAAATTCCCCCGAGTGTTTTGTGAACTTTGAGGATGATGACGTTGATAATAATATTATGTGAAGCACACGTCCTCGTTTCAGACGAATTCGCTTTAATTTCCCCCCTTTGTTTGTAATGTACTCTTAAAGAATATTTCAGGATAAAACTAGGTCGTCATGTGAGGTGTTAATATAATTCAGTCCTGGTAAGTTCGGCTGTACTAGAATTAACATTTACTTATTATATGAAAGAAAGCATGCGTGGCGGAGAATAGGTCTCTAATTCTCCAAAGGCAGGATGTACCAATAATTGAATGGCCAACCGGAGAGCCTTATTTGTTTTTCGCCTGCCAGCAACGCGGGAATGGACTTGAATTGATCTGATGTTGGTTAAGCTGATCGTGTAATGTTGATTGAGAGTAGACCTCCATTGGAAGAGGATTAGGAGGCCTTTTCAAGGAATGAGTGAGGGCGTCGGAGAAAGGGACTACCGTGTTAAAACACCATGAAAGGGGCGTCTTCTTGACCGTAAGGTTTCGAAAAATTCCTTGAGGGTATCTTTCGAGTAGTGTGCTCCTTATATCCCAATTCACTCCGCACCGTCACTAATAATGGGTGAGAGCCCCTCGAAGCAATCGATCATTTCTTCGCAGATTTCACCTGGGTTCGGTCAAACGTAAGCTCTGCTAAGGGCATGTGAGAACGACTCCGTGTTTTGTGAATCCCTGTGTTTTGTTTGGAACAAAAGAACTCTTTCAGTCGCATGATGGTCGCCTTTTTTCAACCGTAAAGTGGATTATGAACAGAGGCTTTATCTGAATGGGTGTTTCGGTCACTTTTTCAGGAAGAAAATGACTTTTCGGTACTGTCATTCGTCGATTACTAAATGGAAAAACATTATTAAAAGAATTTTCGGTTTTGATTAATGGAAGTACTTTTACGCCGCCTTTGAGATGATAAATAGGTTTTCAAAAAGGTTTATTCTCCGTGGCTTGGGCGTATGTTCGCATTTCTCAACCAGGACAAAGCGGAAGTTTGGTTATTGGCTTACTTTTTCTCTTGCCTTCAAATATTTATTTTTTTAAGCTCAGGATTTCGTTTGATACACTGATACTATATTTTTTCCTTCTGTCAGAACTTCCGCTGTTCAATTCCTGTTTTAATCGTTCGTATCATCACAACTTGTATATATTTCGCGAACTTATTGATTTTTGTACCTTGTCGCGGTCAGGTACCCCCGAAATTCACTTTAGCAGTGTTTCATCGCATTTGTTCATTCTTATCGAAATTAAAAAATTATTTTAGCATAAGTTCCTTTACTTTCTGAACAATTGGGAATCGCAAGATTTTTTTGCGGAGGAACAGAATGTTTATTTTAAGCCTTTGTTAAAAATATTACCGCATGTACACATCCTTATGGCGATATTGCTAGAAGTTGTTTATTTACAGTAAATTAGAAGTCTGGCTCTGTAATTCAATATATTTTCTTTAAGCCTGTAAATGTTTAATGACAATCTGTTGTATCTAGATATGACATGCTTAGAAATTCCAGATTGCACAGTTTAGACCATCGTGGTCGAAAACCTCTCGTATCAGTCAACGTTCATGGTAGGACATAGTGTTGTATATAAACGTCTCATATTGTTAGTTTACGAATAATGAAAGCTCATGAAATTCACTAGGCGCCTCGTTTACAGATTCACCCAATTTATAGAATAAATTCCATAACATTTCCTCGTCTTTAAGATAATCTACGCACCTCTCCTGTATTCCTAAAGTATGTGTTAGCGAATGGTATTATATACCTATTGGCCATGTTTTTAATAAGTCGGTTAAAACATTTTTACCTCTATTTTCATTTATATGATGAAATTTACAAATCAGCCCTTGGCTTATAAAAATGCAATTTATTAGCTTTCCTGGTTTTCTCTATCCATTTTAAAGGTGTACCTATTTTCGACGAAACTTTAGGTACTTAACTTTTTATTCAGATTTAATCCTTTGAGGTTTTTCGGAAGGTTTGGTAACTTGGTAATAAATTTAAAGATTTTGCCTGGAAAATACCACATAATGAGCCTCGAAGAAGTATTAGCTCCAGGGAAAACATAAGAGAAAATCAAAAAACCTCTGCCTGTCAGGAGCTTAATATTTTTAATAAAAAGCATCCCATTCCTCTAGCTCACCCAAAAATTCCTCGTAAATTGAAGCACTCTGTTTACGTACACATTACTTTGTATGAGGAATACAATTTTCAAAGCCTCAAAATGCGCTCCATTGAATCTCCCTCGTCTTTTCCGCGTTAGCTTCGCCTCACTTCATATTATGCCCAGAGGTCTAATAAACAACCCAAACATCATCAACTGGGTAGAGAGATGAAGAAAGCTTCAAGTGCTATATTGCACCGGCGATACAGCGGCGACGGAGCCCATTCGTGTCCCCCCCCCATTTCCCTGTCCGCCACATCACATTATTTCTCCCCTTCCACTCACCTCAGTCACGAGATAAGCATCTCTGTCGTTTCTACCATCTTGGCCGGGGAGTAATATTCCCCGATAACGGGATGCAGTGCTGTGGGAAAAGAACATGGCAGAGTTGTGTAGAATAGTGGAATGATGCCTCTCGCCAATTCAGGCGGCCGCCAACGTTTTGGACTTAAAATATTTCTGTGCAAATAAATATGCTTGCATCCTCTAGTCTCGTGGCCAGTCAGTACTGCAGCATTATTTTTGGCCGCTCGTGGAAAATGAGCCAGGGGAACGGCAAGGTTGGTTGATCGATCTACGACTATCGTCCTCTGTCTAGTGCAGTCGCCCATATGAACTGTGTTTAGTTATTCTCAGCTTATATTGCCATCCTTAATAATATTTTCAGTGATATGTGTTACAATCCGATGTTTTCTCAGCTCTTAAGGATTTGGCGCTAAAACTCGTTCATGGACTGGAAAATAACGTCTCATAATATTTAGTATGTGCGTACTTTTGAATTCACTTATTTCAAGCTCCTACTATTGTTTTAATTTCATATTGTTATGATGGAGTTTACTTCCTTTCCCAAATGTTCAATTAGTTATTGAAGTTAAAAGAATAAAGTTTTGCTGTATCGTATGAGCTTTAATCATATCTCAGTTTGGTAAATTATATTTTTATAAATATTGGAAAGACCTCTTGTTGTTCTGGGTCTCTGGCTTATTGTTTTTACATGGTTTTTCGTGAAATAAATTCCCCGTACGGTTAGAGGATATTACTTTCATTCCTCCAAAATAGACTCTTAGTACCTATCATGTTGTTTAAAATAGAGTTTAAAAATATAAATTGGTGTCTTTTAGTTTATCTTAATTGTGGTGGAGTTGTTAAGGGACGTAAGGAATATATGTCGAAAAAGTCGAGAGCTGAAAATACTGTGATGTCCCTATGTATATCGAAGCAATGCATTGTACCACCAATGAGGAGCACTCCAATTCGACCTTTCTATCTAGGGATGTTGGTCACCCCTTCCACCAATCTAGGCTAACGGAAAAACAAGTTAGCAAGTATTTTTAGAGCTCCCTATCTCCGCCAACCTTCCCTCCTTCTCATTCGTAGATGGCTCTTATGTGCTACACATGCCTCGACGTGTAAGGGTTCTTCATCACCAACCTTCCCTCATTGTCCTCATATCCCTCCACAGCTACCCTTCCACCCTCTCTAACCCTTCCATTTTGCCTTCCGAAAACTAGTTTGTTTAGAAACGCGGTGTTTATCCAATGACCCGTCTCTTGGCGCCATCTATCCCGTCCATTTTATTCGGCGAAGGAATGAGATATGGGATAAGGCTGTCCTTAATGCCTCCAATTTCCCCTCATCCCCATTGCTTATAAATTAAACCTAAACCTTTAAACTTTGAAAAAAAAAATTGGCTGAAAATCACACGTATTTCCGTAAGTTCCGCCAGAAGACTTTTACGAGGGTGTTTGGTTTTTGTTATTGGGTTTTATCTGCGAACACAAATTCATTGTTTAAATTTTTGCAAATGAATTATAGTATAAAATTATTCTTTTAAAAAGTCTCTTTTTGGGTAACCCCGAGGGAGAGAAAAGCAAAATTTTCATTACCTGTAATGTGTACGGAATATATCGAAATGAAATGATAGTAAGAATAGAAAACGTAAAGCGTAAGCAGTAGAATGATTTGAACTATAGAACCAGATTTCTTTTTATATTAATTGATTTCAATTTAAGTCAATGAAAGTTAGGTGTGAAAAACTTCAATTTTGTGTTAGTTTTTTAATTGTGAAAACTGCCGTTTGGCTTGCATCAGACCCCGCGGAACTGTCTCGCGTGGTACTGCTACGCTTTGTCTACTTATGTCATCTACGGTCCATTCTTATATTCCTGTTGAATTTTTCCTCTCAGCCCCGTATTCATCTTGTATCTTCGCGGATGGGACCTCTTTCCAGTTTCCTTACGCTCTCCATTTCCATTCATAGCTTCCTATTTTCCCGCTGATTATTCCGCCCAACCTTCCATAATCTTTGCTCTAGTCCCGCGCTCGATATCCTTCCCTCCGTCTCGAGTTATCTTAAACCATGCCAACCCATCTCATTCGTAGCCTACCAACCTCTCCGTTCTCATGAAATGTCCCCCTTCTTTCTTTCGTTTCACCACGCCTCGTTCTTCAATTATCGTCGACATTGGGCGCCTCTTCCCGCCAATACGACTTGTCTCGAAAATTGTCGTCTGGGTAATGGGCTCGTTGTGCAAATGCGATGGCGAAAGAAAAAGGAAAATGGCGAATTGTGTGTTTCAAAGTTCTCCCTCTCTCCCCCTCTTAATCTCATCCAGTGAAATGGGAACTCGGGGAGTCCTTCTAGGATGTGAAATTAGAGTTAGTATCCCGTTCAATCATTTTATTCAAGATTGCCGATGATTGGCTAATCCGTTACTCCGCGAATAACGGTTTCCAGGAAGAATAACCAGAAAGATAAAATATAATTTCAAATGAATTTGAAGAATTTTCCTCGTGGCGCATTCTTCCTCGGGCGTATTTTCCTCTCCGTCGGATAGAAGAACCGGATAGTGGACGTGACAAAGAGAATTATGCCGGGGCGGGATATAATCGACCCGCGATGCAGTACCTGCGTCAAAAATGACCATTTTTAAAAAATAATTTGCTTGGATGGAAAGGGTAACAATGACACAACTCCGTGCGCTTCTCTCTTTGATTCCGAGGTAAAGATTTATATCCCTGTCTTACCCTCGGAATGGTTTCTTTTTGCCGAGGGTAAACATTTGTCAGACGGCAAGAATTTCCGCCTTTTAGTCACATTCCGATCTTTTCTCCCACTCCCTTTCTCCCCCCACCCTCTCATTGTTTGAACTATACTTCCCCCTTTACCCCTCACATTCTGGAGCACTTCTTATTTCCTTCCTGCCCCTCCTCCGCACACCTCCATCTCCTTCCGTTTTCCTAGCCCATCCTGCCCCCGACGGTCCTCCCTCCAGCAACCTCGCCGTCCCTCCGGGTGATCTCCTCAGCGTCTCTCGTCACCGTCCCCTCTCCCCCAAACATCCTTCTCTCCTCCTCAGTCTTCTCGAGTGGGCGGGCACCAGGGCGCCGGTGAAATGGGCACGGAAGCCGTTACGTCTGAATGACTCTCCCGGGAGACCCCCAAGGCGGGCTTGCGGGTGGGAGTGTCTCGTGTGGGAATTTGTGTGCGTGTGTGGGATTGGAGGAAGGTTTGTGTGAGGTGTGGGTGGTGCGGTCAGAGTGGGTGGAGCCGGCGGGATGGAGTGGGGAAAGGGTTAAAGGGGGTCTCGGAGGATTGATGCAAGTGGGGTGGGTGCGGATGTTGTAGAGGAAGTGGGGAGGTGCTGGGAGGAGTCGGGGTCCACGCTTCCCTTACTGCTCTCCTCCTCTAACTCCCTGGAGGCTCTTTGCGGATGATGGCAAGGGATGATTCCAGGTCTTATGTAAGGGGGTAGCGTAGGGTTGAAGTTAGGGGGGGGGGGACTACAACCCTCTTTACCCTCTCTGAGCTTCGTGTTGGTGAAGATTCTGTATCCCACGGCGAATAAGTATTCAGGGCTTCTTCTTGTTCCTGCTAGTTGAATTTAGGATTTACTCATCTCCTTCCTCTCCACCCGCATCCATCTCTGTTGTGACAGTTTTGGTGTTTGTTCATTCCTTTTTTCCTCAAGTATTATGTTTTATGAAAGGGGTAGGACAAGAGAATGCTGATGAAACTTTTTCCGTGAGGGTTAGACGTAATCAACGCCCTACCCCGCAGGGTAAGAATTGATCATGTTTTTTTATTCTCTCTTCTCTCTCTAGCTCCCTACCCCATTCTCGTTAGCTAGCCAGTCGGAAGGCAGGGGTTGGATTCTTCGTCCTTTTTTTAACGACGTTGTTTCCATGGCTTTCGAACAAAGGGGGTGTAGATGGCCAACGTCCGTAATCAGAGGGGTATTTCACTCCGTGAAATTTCCTTCATTTTTCCCTCTGCGAACGGTGGAGCATGTTCGTCGATCTGCTCCCTTCGTGAGCGGAAAAATTGCACCTGCTCAAGGCGGGATGAAATGGCTGCGGCAGGACGATGTTCTTGTGTTTGCGTTCCTCCGATCTCAACTGTGAAAGTATGATATCATGTCAATAGTGTCATGTAAAATCTAGAATTAAACATCCATCCTTCGGAAGTCAATTTTTTTGCATTCAGCAATCGTGATAGTTGCTTTTTTATATGGTGATAGTAAGTGTAAATGTGTAGTGGAGTATATGGAATGAAAGTATTCTTCAGTTATGGAGGTTTTTTCCTCTGTTATTTCCGTTGTTCCGCTATGTTAGTTATAATTAGTGACACTATTAAGTCTTTCTTAAATCTGGCAATCGCTAGTACTAAGATGCATTATTTCCCCCTACTACTTTGTGAATGTGACGATTAAGCAGTGACTTTGAAACCTAGGTTAAAATAAATACTTTTCATGTGGAAAATTGAAACTATTTCAGACGGCATTGTTTTAGTTGTTTAGTTAGTGTAAGAAATTGTTCCATTTTTCCATTTATTTGTTGAGCCGTGGGGTAACTTTTGAATTTCCGTGTCCCCTCGCAGAACGTAAAATTTTCAGTTGACATTTTTTGCGTTGAGAAAAACCTAGAAAGCGGTACATGTCATAATCTACGAAATGGGGTTTATAATCCATATTCGATAAAGTCACAATGGAAAAGTTATTCGCCTGAATCGGGACTCGAACCCGGATCCCTCGAT
>LYUA01000319.1:521314-532660 GCA_002093875.1 Calopteryx splendens
GCTTTGTGCCTCAAGCGGTGGCGATGAGGGGGGTGGGTGTTTGGAAGTGGAGGAAGGTGGCCATTGTTGCTTTCAATGGTGGGATTTTGGGAGCGGAGCCCCATTTACCGCACGGTTTGAGTGAGGGCACTGAGGAGTGGTCGAGCAACGGCTTATGCGCGATTTCGCTCACAATCGCCGTCCCAGACTCGTCGCGAGCGGTGATTATAAAAGTGGGGGTCGAGCGAGGGAGGACGGGATGGGAGAGGGGCCGCGGATGGCTCATTTGCAAGACGGGGGTTTGTCACTATTGGTTTTTGGCGCCAAGAGGATCGAGTGTCTTCTCCTCCCCTCCGCGTGGATAGGAAATCAAAGGAGGTCCGGAGAGATGCTGGGGCGATGAATGTGGGTGGGTTTTCATCTCATTCACTCATCTCCACTCCCTCTGCCGTATCTCAGCCCCCTCCCGTGAGGTCGCTTTCTCCAGTCTTTCCTTCCTCCTCCTCGGCCGCCTTTCCCCAGGCCTTTTATGTAGCAATGGATGAATAAAAGCCCAGCCGAAAAACTGGGGGAAGACGGTGAAGCGAATCCCCTTTGCATTATATTTCCCAAGGATGATTTATTTCCTTTTTTTGAATTTTTTCGTTATTCCTTAAATCCTCCCTTTCATTTTTTCCAACTACAAAGGAATATGAAAAAAGGCAAGAGATTTAAGAACCGGATCTGCTTCGGATCTTAAACCGTTCGTAAACTTGGAAACTTCTTTCTTATTATTTTTTGTTATTTTATGTTTGTTTTTGTCCAGTTCCAGCTTACACAAAGCATCAATAGATAATTTTTTTCCCAAAGAGTTTAATCCCACTGAGTGAGTGAAGGTTTATCCTTGACCGTGTGGTGCCTTTTCTTACCGAAGTATTCACGTCATCACTATAACGTTAACCGCTGCAAGAGTTGAAGTTTTTGGCTTTAATTAAATTATCTGCTTTGCACGAGAGGATAATTTAATTAACTAAATTGGGTTTGGTGCATATTGAATGTTGAATAAGTCAAGTAGGTTTTGAGTTCCGTTCGATGATTCATTTCAGCGTATTGACTTCTATAAATATTCACCATCTCATTTGCGAGTTTTAGAACTGTATCTCGCAAAAAAGTTAATGTCGACTCCTTTTTTCAAGGCTGAAGTAGTTTATTAACCAAGTATTTATTTGTATTACCGTGTATTATCGGGTTTATTTTGTCATTTTCCTTTCGGTTTTTGCTTTTTTCATGTAAAGTTAACGAAGCCGACGTGGTTTGTGCAGTGAACCCTTTTTTCCTTGAAATTTGCGGAAATGTAGCAGATATGTAGATCGATGCCGAACCCCCTCTTTCATATTCGTTATCGTTTCAATTTCTGCTCGAGTCATAAAATAAAAGCGTTCTTTGGAGGAGTTTCATAACCATTAAGGACTGGGAAAATTGAGGCCAGCGAAGCAAAACGTGGTTTGCAAAGCTCGCAATGATTTGTTTAATCTCAGGGTACATCGAGAATTTCTGCGTCCTGAGGTTATTCGCGGAGAGCCGTTGCAGTTGCTTTTTTATCACTTAAGAGCTTTGTGGAGCGATTGCGTTTCTGCTTAAATGGCTTGCCTTATTTGGGTTTCGTCTCTTTGAAAAACAGTGCTCTTGTAAAGGAAAATGTATGCAAGTTAGGATATTAATTTTCGTAATTCATTATGAATTCGGATGCTTAGAGATTCAGAAAATGTGCGTCATTTTTTTAGTTAATTTTATAATTTTGGTCATTCCGGTGTTCGTTTTTTAGTGATAGTAATTCCAAACTGCGTTTAGTTTGATATTACAAGGGTTATGTTTAAAAGGAATTATCGCTGAGGTAAGAGTTTTACGGACACTAATCTGATTCACGATAATAAAATATATTATTATTGCTGTTTCATTTGATGTGTTAAAAAAGCATTAATTTTTATTCTAACTTCTTTTCCCCAAATTGATGAGGTCACTAAAGTATCTAAAATGTAAAAAAATTCTAATTAAAGTAACAAAAAAACTGGAAGAAATTTGCATTCAAGATAAACCGGGTGTGTGATCCTGCATTTTTTAAAAACAATACGCTGAGAGAAAAGGAATCTCATAGAGCGAGTCATTGTGATAGTAAATTCGCTAAACATATAAAATGAGGTGGTGTTACATTTAAAGGTAAAACTGAAAAAAATTCTAAAATCATTATTGTCAACCTTTAAAATAATATCTCGTTTCGTGAATATATTCTGACGCTTAAGTAAGTAACATTTAACAAGTATACAAAGTTCGATTTTTGAATAATAAAGTCGATCTAAGTGATTTGAGCATATTTTCCTCTTTTGGGCCAAATGCGAGCTTTCTTACTAGGTATATATATTACTTACGATATGTCAGAGAGGAATTTCCTCTCTGACAAGAGAGGAATTTCTCTCTCTGACAATTTCGCCAGGAAGTTCGAGGCGAAAACTAACACGCCATATACCTATTGCCAAATAAGTGTAGCATCAACTCGGTGAAAGATTCCACGATAGCTTTAATTTCCTGTAGTCAATTTTATTTTTGTTGAATGATTGTTCATTATAATTAGCATAATTTTAGAGGCCACAGACCTTTTCGATTTATGTTTATGTCCGTTATTTTTTTCTGACGAAATTTTTTTTTGTATTTCCATGTTATGTCATTGGTGATAAAATTTTGTATGCGCCCAATTGTTAATACATTTAACATTGTGAGTGCTGTAGCTATAATGGCTTAAAACGAGAGGATGGAGGTAAAGGCTTTAGTTTTTACGTTTATATTTTAATCAAGATTGACGTCGAATTGCCATCCAGTTTCATTTCCTTTCCTATTCCACGTTCACGTTTATTGCTCTCCCGTTTGTTGCGATTGAATGCTTATGCAGGGGGTATGATATCATTAACAAGAGAGGAATAAGTGTAAGAAATTAAATCTCGTTGAAAATTATTTACTAAATAATTTAAACAAAATAAATTATAGGTCGAGAGAAAATGCATGAAGGAAGAATGATTGAAAGTTCAGGGAGAACTTTAAATTACGACAATACCATTAGTGTCTGTTCTTCTTTTCTCCTTCTGTGGATGGCTATATATGGTATATTCTGCTCCAGTGGTCGCTCCAATTTACGCGATAGCTAGTACTTGGTTGGACTTAGGGGATGTTTGGAGTATTCTTCGATTTTAAATTTGCAATGGAGCATGTGAATTGCAGCTTGATTACGCCTATTTAGGGTATGATACTTTGTTAATTACTTTTGTTTTATTTCAAAGCATTTTAATTTTGAAATAAAAAGACGGAGTAGCCTTCGATGGAATAGAGACAACGAAACCTTCTAGAGTATTTTTTATCATCTTGTAAATTACTAAAATACCAAAAACCTCAAATTTGGAAGCTTTTCCTTTAACAAATTTCATCGCATGCCCAGCGATATTATTTAATAATGCTGGAACATTATTCGGGCATTTTTGATCAAAATTGACATCTGTGAGACTGCTCCTGGGTTTTTTTTTCTTCGAGAGCATTCCTTAATGACTATTGGGAGAGTATCTGCCTGCGGGGTGCCACGGAGTAGAATTTTTGAAGGATGCCCTGGTTCACCAAGATGAATTCAGATGACATTATTTTTAAGGAGTTGCTAAGGACGTACAAAAATATGTGAACCCTGGAAAAATCAAAGAAATAATTTGAAAGCATTAGATTTAGCTAGTAAGATATTTTTTAAAAATGTAACATCTATGTGATAATTTCATAAACGTTGAGGAATAAGCAGGTCGTCTACCAACACTGGAAAAACGGAAAAATACGAAAATTAAAGGCAGCATTTTGGAATGTTTAATGTTTCAGAATATCCTGTTTTGGGTGTAAAAATTATTTTTCAGTCATCTTTCATCCTGAAAATGGGTTGAATATCGTCGGCAACGAGCTTAATAAAAGATTTAAAGTAAGAAATAATCGATGCATCGTAATTGATAAGTAGTCGAGTATGCTTTGTGAAACACTGTAGTAGACAAAGATAAGTGCTTGAACACCGCGGCAATATGGCATGCGAAAGTTTTGGTGGCGCGGGAAGCAGGCGTCAAATTTCATCACCCGACATACGTATCTCTATCCTCTGACGTTTTCATCGACGTAACTTCACTTCAGTTGGCTGGCTTCTTTACTTTTTATCAGAGTGAGCAATGATTATTTTCGGAGCGCCAAACTCATCAATCCTTTTTCAGAAAGCATTATTTACATTATCTTGTTATAATGTAAATAATATTACGCAACCTCACAATCATTAGCAGTATAATCTTCTATCTTCATTTAAAACGCTGATTTTGTCAGAATTTACCGTTTATTGGAGGATCTTAGTAGTAATACTCTACCCTTATGCCAAAAGATATTCCTCCCTGCAAGTTTTTGTCCGTAGGTCACTTGGGGCCGGTTTTATAATGTTAAGTTAAGCTGAAGGTTAAATTTAACCTCTAGTTAACTAGTTAATCTCCAAAAATCAGTTTTAAAATCTATAGTTAAGTCCAAAGCAACCGTTAGAACTCTAACACTAATAGAGCTACTTCGGTTACCATGTCCTATATAATTTATAACGAGCTTAATAAATATATAGTGCACACATACTACATCCTCGATAAATATAGTGCACTTCATAGGAAGGATTTGGGAACAAGGAGTCTGAATTGTTAATAAAATCGGACCTATTGGTAACCACCAGGTTTATTGACGATAGGATTTAGCGAGAAGTTATAAGACCTTTGTAGATAGAAAACCAAGAATGTTTTATCCATAACGATACTAGTCCTAAATTTATGTCATAAAGAACTGAATTTTCACTGAAATTTGGATTTGGATCCTAGACAGTTAATTTTTTTTGGAAATCCTTGGACAGTGCAGTGGTATCCATTGCTCATGCCACCCTGTGTTAACTAATGGCTTGGGCATATACGGTCGGAAATTGCTAACTGTTCTTCCTTTCCATTGCAGGAGGCTGGAGCGGAGGAGATTGCGGCATGGACGGGAGCTGTGGCGGCGGGGTGCGAGCACTGGACGTGCTCTCGCTGCTGCAGGACCGGCTGGCGGTTCTGACGGGCGGGAGGGACCGCAGGGGAGGACCGCTCATTTCCTTCCCGGCCACCCCTCGCCGCGACCGCACCAAGCCCGATGACTACCGCCGCCTCCTCCACTACCTCCTCTCCATACCGTGGTGAGTTGGGAGGAGACGAGCTAGCTAATGACGCTAGTTTTTCAACACAAAATTCTGGGTGGCGATAAACTGGGAGGCCAGGACAAGTCAGGGGGGTTGTTTCGGCTTGGGAAGTGTATGGTTGAATCACTCTTAAGGGACGAGCATCTTTTGGAAAGTTGGTGGAAGCAATTCCACGCAAAAATAAATGTCAGATGTCTGGAGGAAACTTTCCAGTGGTACACTTTCCGGTTCCAGTGGATGCTTCGTCATTTTACTGAAATTCGTATAAATTGCGGGAAATGGCGCGACAGTAGCCTTAGCGGAGTCCCCTGCTGATGTGCACACAAATGCGAGAAATTTCACTGTGAGAAAAATCATTCATTCATGATTCTTCCACCGTGACATTACACGCATAATTTTATTCGTTTATGAAATGAGAGAAGCAATATGGAAAGTCAAAGGAATGCAGGCTAGTTGGAGAATCATTTTTCAAAAATAGTCCTCGGGTAAGGAACTTCGAAAGAAAGTAGCCTTTTAAAACCTGGCCTAAAACAGTTTTTTATTGTTTTATTCTTTCCATAAATAATTACGAAAACCATTTTTGAGCCATTTTAATTATTTATGATATAATTAAATATCGCAGTAGAAATGCACACCTTGGTCAACGGTATCTAACTTGTTTGCGTTGCATTGGCATTTTGGCGCCGATTTGTCTGAATTTCCTTTTCGCATGATCTTCGCTCGGCACCTTTTAGACTTTCTCTCATAGCGCAATTCCTCCGAGGCAGCATTTGGCATGCGACAGGAAACACTGTCGTCATTTGTCAAGTGAACCATGAAGCCATGTCACATACATTCTGCGATGGGCGACAATATTCGGGTCCATATCGCATGCCACACGTCGTACCGATTCACTGACCCGCGGATAACTGACAACTTTCGAAAATTTTCTACGAATAGAATGCAGTAGCCCTATGTTCCTTCAGTTGATAGACCTCTGCGTGAGGATACAACATGTTGCCCAATTGTTACCTTACTGGAATTGCGCCTTCAGAGGTACAAAATTGCATTGTGTGTTGATATTTCGCGTAATAATATTGCCGGTAATCTTCTTTAGTTTGCTTTTCCAATCGACGAAGTCTCTGATGTATAAATTACTGTATTCTATATGAAAACCTTCAAAATGACGAAATATTAGAATAAAAAATAAATCAGTACCAAGGGTTCTGGTATTTATTGCCATATAATCGCATAACCAACCGCCGAAGGGCTTTCTTTAAGCAACTCTTAATCTGTTTAAAACTATTTAAAACGAATTCTTGAAATCTTAAAACATAGAGTCACTTATAGTGGACGGCTCGTTTGTTACCGCACTATGTGACTACCTCAGAGGTAATTATATATTCCAGGAATTGGCAAACTGCTTTTTGAGGCAGAGTTGAGTATTTCGGTTTATACGGTGTCTGGGACGAACAGGGGACAGAGTAGGGAGGTTTGCTGATGTTCAATAAAGCCAGGAAAGATAACAAAAGTAAAAAAAAATCACGAAGTTGCTTTCTCTACTCGCTGTCATCATGATGAATAATTTTCAAGTGCCTTTCAACCGAAAATTCACGTATAGCCTCCGTGTACTTGCGTCTTTCTCAGTAAAGCAATTAATTGTGTTTTTTAGTATTTTTTTAAATTGTGCGCTTAACCTGGATATGTCGCAAAAAGTCGTACTGAAAATCTTTCTTCTGGTATTGACGAAAGTTGATGTAAATCATGATGTTCAGCCATCATCCCCATTCCCCATCTTGCAGTTCTTTGTTGAATTCGAAGTTCAATAGTTTCACCCTGTTTAGTTTCACAATTCGACTGGTTTTTAATCTGCAGGCAGGCTCTCGTCTATATGACGGGGATGATATACACTGTATGGTGCGAAAAGATGAAATAAATAGTCTATGTGGAATGCGGATTAAATATCAACCTATTTGTTAACGGGAACTGATATTTAAAAAATATTAATGCATAAATTGTGGAAAATCTTCCGTGTTCATTTTAATATGGGAAGTGGCAATTTCTTCCCTAAATGCTCCAATCTGTGTTATTATTTTTGAGATACTAAAATACCGATACCTGGAGAGCTTCTATTATAGTGACTCACGTATTTAAGTGGCTTAAGGTGATTATTTGTTTGTATTTCCAATGTATCTTTCCTTTAAGCAAATAATCGTGTGTGCATTCTTTCGGCACACATACTATTTTTGTGGCGATATTTCTAGTAAGCTCAGTCTGCGGCGTCTCTCCGATTCTTGGTTCACTGACGTGTTATAAAATCTCTAACTTTTTGCTATAAATTTCAATGAAAGCGTCCGAAGGAAATCCTGAATGTGGATGGGATCATGTATATTGTTATTGTATGTTGAGTAAAAGGGATGATACCTTTATTTATTAATTCTTTTCGTAGCTCCAATTTTACTTGTACTGTTCCTCCTGAGGAATGATATTTGACTATTTCATGTAAAAGCTTTTATTTTTAAACCGATTTATAAAGTTAAGAAATTCCGATTGCACTTGCGTATATCCTTACTAAATTTAGCCTTGGGGATCCTTAAGATTAGACTCAAAGCATCTGGAACTCATTGTAGGTACGCGCTCATGCAGCTTTATGTCTTTGGTTTAAGTGTCTTATTTTTTATGTTTGTATTAAAATGCTGTTTAACGTCTTTATGGATCGTTCAGGGTTCCGTGCGTCACTCTTATGGAAACATTTATTTTATACCAGAATATCACTGATCTTTGATTTAATTTTTCATGGACCCAGTAGTTTATTGAATATTAAAACAATTTATTAAAAAAAATTCATCGTAATATTTTTACCATGAGATTTTAAGGAGATTACTTCCACGTGTATCAATTTATACACCGGGCGAATTACCGTTTTTCGTACGCGCAAGCTTCCGTCCGGTTAAGTGAAGAATATCTGGCAAGTTCCCAGCGTCATGACCTACCTTTGCAGCATAAACATTAACCCTGAATACCCGAAATTGATTCCTGTGAAATGCGACGGAGCCTGTTAAAGCTTGTACGGTCGGTAATATTAAAATCTAAATTTAATTGTGAAATCAAATTTTGATAGCATTGTGCACTCTAAAAAAGTAAGCAAGAAATAACTCGAGAGATTTATAGTTATAACTTATTTATCGCACGATTTCTTGTGTAATCATTTTAAGTGAAGTAAACACGGCCTCCGAGCTACTAGTATGTAAAAGTTATTAAAGCTACTATTATATTAAAGGAAAATATTGTCCTAAATTGCATTATATACTTGGATTGATAAACGGACTAAAATTCAATTAATTGATTGCCTTATTATAGATTCGCTCGCAGACCCGTAAGATGGTGAGCTTGAATTTTGTATAAATATTGTTTGTGAAATACTCTCATTGTGTGTAGCATAGCCTTTAGTGTGGGAAAGTCCACACTTTTCGTTAGGTACATATAAGTAAAACCTTTACCCCGTGCATGCATGCGTCCCGCACGTAGGCTAACTTGGCAGGTTGCATGGAAACAAATGGCAGGGGCGAAGAGCTTACAGGTGCCATCACATTTATTTGGAATAACTGTTTTTCGTCTTCGGAAGCATTTTGTTTTGGACTAAATTTCTGTAGCGTTGATAATTACCCCTGAATAATGTTGAAATTCATATGTTTTTCTCTTTAAAACAGTTTGAATTATTCATTTGTGTTCTTGGCAAAGGGGTGAGTTTCAAAAGTAGAACAGGGGTGAAAGTGCATATGGAGGAATAGCACAAAAGAAATTGCTAGTAAAATTAGAAATTAGGCACCAATTTAAGAATTCAGTATGAATGCATGCTTGAATATAAACTGGCAATGAATCAGGTGAGATGGAAAAAATATTTGGGAAACAGAGTTGTGAGTGTTGCTTGGAAAGGTTTAAATGATTATTTATTGTAATGAAAGTTTATCACAAACGTGTGATTGGGAGAATGTAAACTTTATAGTGGAAGAGAGAATAAAATATTCTCTTAGTACTAGTAGAAAGAGAGAGTCATACAAGAGGAAGATTGCAGCTAAATTTGAAGAAACTTGAAGGATATCATACGATGTTTACAAAGAGAAAAAGATTGATTGCAAAATCTAGTGAATGGCGAAGGCAGAAAAAAACATAACTACATTAAAGGAAATAGAAATCTATTTAGAAATGGTTAAAAAAGGGCAAAGCAAGGAGAGGGAAAAGTAATATATGTGGTAAATAGTAAAGTTGTTGCTTCTGTCTGGGGGTGAATTCAGAGTCCGAGACTGCTGAAGGGAGTATTTTGAGGATTTATATAATAGTGGCATTGATATTTAAAGTAAGTCAAATCCATTAGATGGTGAAATTTATACCAGGGTAGTTGGAGTAAGTGAAAATGAGGTTGTAACAGCTGTTAGAATTTTGAAAAACAGAAAAACTGCAGGGGTAGATGGTATATCAAGCAAAATGTTGAAATTGTGGTGTAAATTGTTGATGATTGGTGTGTGTAAATTGTTTAATTTATGCTTGAAAACTTAAGCTGCTCTTAACCTTTTGAAGAATGGAATAGTTGTACCTTGAATATAAGGATGGGGAGTAATAATAATATTAATAATAATAAAATGCCTTTAGTGAGATAGAATGTAAGAATTTTAGAGCATTAGTCCTTTGAGTATGCAGGGGAAAGTGTTAAAGAGAGTTGCTTGGAAAATTGCAAAAAGTGACGAAGGACAACATTTGAGGAGTGTAATATGGTTTTATGCATAATAGGGGCTGTACATATCATCTGTTTGTACTTCAACACATACTAGAGGAATGTATAGATACACAAAAGAAAGTTTTTGTACACTGGTATATTTAGAGAAGGCATATGATAGAGGAAATGGAGGAGAGTCATGTAAGCTTTTGAGAATATGTGGTGTGAATGAGTGGTTATTGAATACTGTGATTGAATAATGTCATGTATGAAAATGTAAGGTGAGTGTGATTAGAGCCTTGAGTGATTGGTTTGAAATATGTTTCAAACAAGGATGCATAATCTCCCCATGGCTGCTAAGAGATTTTATGGATTTTGTGAGAGATAGATGCAAAGATAAGGAAGCTGGAAGGATTAGAATGTATTTATTTTTTTCCAATATTTGAGTGCCAAAAATGAAGTATTACTAGTGGAGGATTCACATGATCTACTGGTGATCATTTCAGTGAGACAACAGAGAGAATGACATGGAGGGTAAACAAATTGAAAATGAAAGTAGCAATGTTTGATGAAGAATTAGAAGTATCATTTCATAGTAAGGGTAGAGATGGCCCATAGTGAAAAAAATGCTAAATGATCAACTATCAATATTTTTCAAAACTATCATTCTGTTGTAATTACCAAATAGCATCACTTTTCCACAATATAAAATTTATTACGACCAGGTTTCAATTTACTACATCATCTTTAGGTAGTGACCTAAAGATGATGTAGTACATTGAAACCTGGTCATAATAAATTTTATGTAGTGGAGAAGTGCTATTATTTGTTAATTATGTTCCAATACCTCAATATCAAGTCTGAAACTATGCAATTTGGTCATTCTGTAGGATAGGTGAATGGTGAAAGAAATATATTGAGAGAATTTTCATGTGAAAATGTTGACTAGTTTTCACTTTGAAATCAATATGATCTTAGGATAATGATAGTTGTTATAATGGTTAAGAATTACATATATCCATTTAATTATGTACATAGATTCTCTTAAGTCAAATTTTTCAACCCCTAAAGAGAATGTTGGGTTCAAAAGATGTTATGGGTTAAAATTTTACAATTTGAACTGTCGTGTCAGTAGTCTAATGCAGGCATGCTTATTTTACAGTAGTCTTATGGTACATGGTATATTTTAAAATGCAAATTAGCTTTTAATTATATTTGCATTTGTAGTACCACAGTTAATGGACAAATATGAAATAAAAAGAAATTTTCTCTTTCAATGCATGATTGTGATGAAGGCAAAAGAAATATGCAAGAGCAATACACTATGGAGGAAATTATTAAGCAATAAGGGGGAGTAAGTCCTTGGAATAACTGTAAAATAGGCTTTTTTTACTTTTTCTAATGAATAGTGAACACTTGGTTTTTCCACACA